>JH792488.1:180481-198876 GCA_000291705.1 Sphaerulina populicola P02.02b
GGGGGTTCAACACGTACAGAAACATTCTCAAGCCACTCTTGTAATCGTGCTTTACTAATCGCAAAGACAGGCCAGGCCTGTCCTCCCATATATATCGTCCCCGAAATCCAGCGGAGATCTAAACAGCGAATCACGGGAGGGTCCACGAACTGGTGCGTGAGCGGATGCCAGAAGTCTGCAAAGGCCACCTCCAAGGTTCGGATATTGGGCATTTGGTGGGCCATGAGCGCGGATCCGGTGCTACTGAGGAACTTTTTCAATGGTTGGACAAACTCGCGAAAGCGGGCACTGCTGCTGCTGCCGTACGTATCCCATTTGGTGACGGTCGTGTTGGGTACGCGAAGCCGGATGGTAGTGATGCAGCAGGCAAGTCGGGGATCCAGTCTATCAAACGTCCAGACTTTGAGTTTTCGGTGAACAGTGCTTGCGGAGAGGGGCGGTGCTATGGTCGCGTCGAAAGAGTATGGCTTGGAGGAACCTGGGTTTCGAGACTGGGCATTGTGACGAAGTTTACGAGTGGCCGTCTTGAGGAGGAGATCCAGTTCGAGTACGGCACTGTGCTTGGCAGCTCGAATTTCTTCGCATAATTCCGAGGTGAATTTTGAATTGATGCGGAAGAGTCTTTCGAATGAAGGAGTAGGCAGACGCTGTCGCATGCGCAAGGGAAAGTCGTCTTGCATCGTCCCGCCAAGGGTATCCGGAAGATGCCATATCTTTCCCAGATCCCGATCAGGGTTTTGGAGGTCTTGCGAGGCGAGGATTTCGCGGTATATGAGATTCCGCAGCTCTCGTGGGAAAGTGAAAAAAGCCATTGGCGCCCAGGAAGTCATTTCTCACCAGACCTTCCGGGACAATGATGGGACTGTGATGTTGACCAGATGTCCAGCAACTCAAGCCTGTCTTCCATGTTTGTACAACGGACGCATCGTGGTCGTGGTGATGATTAAATCGATGGAGAAGGCGGTGAGTTGAAGTGATCAGCGATGACTCAGCCTCATCTCAGTATAACCCTAGCCTTGCCTACTACCTACCTAGGCTTCTATCGAACACTCGAGGTAAGTATAAGTAAAGTGAGTAAGTGAGTAAGTAAGTGAATATGTAAGCGAGTGAAGTGAAGTGAAGTGAGTGAGTGAGTGAGTGAATGATATACTACTACTAGTACCTCGGGAAGTGAGTACCTATATGTATATAGACGTCATTACATTCGGGATGCAGGAATAATGCTGCAGCCATTGACCACCCTCTCATCTCACCTCACAGGACGTACATGTACCTGTAATCATCCTCATGATGGGCGGCGGAGCAGCAAAGGACACACTCCTCATAGTGCTGCCTTATCCGGAGCCCACAGCAATCATCGAACACTTGTCGAACAAGTTCCCTGGCCTGGACATCAACTACATAGCGACCAACAGCTCGAAAAATGCCCAAGAGCTGCATCAGCAGGTTCCCAAACACCTCTGGGCCTCCGCTACCGTCCTCGTCACTCTGTTCACTGTGCCCCAGCCCGAAGAAGTGCCCAAGCTGCAACTGATTCACCTCGTCTCCGCCGGCAGCAATCAGCTGCAGAGCACGCCGATCTACACGGACACCGATGTCACCATCACGACGAGTAGCGGCATCCATGGTCCCCAGATCGCTGAGTGGGTGATTCTGACCGGCTTGGTGCAAAGCCATGGCTACAACCAGCTGTACGAGCTGCAGAAGAAGCGGCAATGGGGCGACGAGCAGGCTGCCGCGAGCAGTTTCAACAAGGTACGGGACTGGGTGGGGCGACGAATTGGTATCCTCGGATATGGCTCCATCGGCAGACAGGTGGGAAGAGTGGCCCAGGCCATGGGCATGAATGTCGTGGCTTTCACTGCGACGCCCAAAGATAGCCCCGAGAAGAAGAGAGATCACGGCTTCATTGTCCCCAGTACAGGCGACGAGGCGGGCGACATCCCGGTCGAGTGGTACTCGGGTCTGGAGAAAGAGAATCTTCACCACTTTCTCAAGCAGAATCTGGACTGGTTGGTGGTTGCTGTGCCTTTGACTGACCAGACCAGGCACTTTCTGGGTAAGGAAGAGTTCAAGGTGTTGAGTCAGGATGGGAGCAAGCCTGCCTACGTGACGAACATTGCGCGGGGCGCCATTATTGATCAGCCGGCACTCATTCAGGCTCTCGAGGACGGTACACTCTCTGGTGCGGCGCTCGATGTTACTGATCCGGAGCCTTTGCCCGAAGACAGCGAGCTTTGGGGTTTAGAAAATGTCATTGTTACACCACATGTGAGTGGGAATGGCATTGCGTACTTGGAGAGGACCCTGAAGGTGCTGGAGCAGAATCTCGAGCACAGAGAACATGGCGAGAAGCTGATCAACGTGGTGAGAAGGAGCCGAGGGTACTAGACACACACACACACACACACAATTATGATTTGTATTACCGCGATTCTCGCCAGTCTCCCAATAATCATGAGGCAACGAGGTAGAAGATAAGTAACATGGCACAGCAACTGAGGAAGACTGTATCAATAGTGCTGTTCACAAGCCAGTGACTGAATACCTTGCCTTTTCTGTTGAACTGGGTGGGGGGGGGGGGTTTTCGTGCTCCATCCCTCCAAGTGAAAAATATGTTCCTCTTCCCCATCCCTCCAAGTGAAAGATACCGATCGTACTTACTGCGGCTCCTCATCCTTAAACTTCTCCTGCAAAGCAGCAACATCAAACCCACACAATTCCGCCTTTGCCACAATCGCCCTCGCCTTGCCCGAAACCGGCGCATCAATCATCTTCCCATCCAACGTCCACGCCCCTCTCCCTCGCTCATCCGCCTTCCCATCACACACCACCACCCGCACCGCCCACTCGACCTCCTCCCGACTCGGACTATACACCTCCTGCACCACCCCGACCTGATCCGGATGAATACACTGTTTCCCATTAAACCCCAACCTCTTCCCCCCCTCACTCTCCTCTCGAATCTGCCTCTTCCCTTCCTCTCCTCGAAAAGTCGTACTCACCAAATCCAACGCACTCGGCAAATTGTACGCTCGCGCCGCAGTCACTATCGCCGAGCGCGCAAAGAGAAATTCTTGCAAAGATGCTGTTCGCGTCAAGGAGAGATCCCGAGCGAAATCTTCGGCTGCGAAAGTTAGACCCGAGAGATAGGGGAAGCCGGCTTGACAGATGGATGAGAGCGACATGAGGCTTTTGGCACTTTCTACTAATGCGATGATTTTGATCGGTTTGGACGCTTTGCTGTCTCCTTTTGCTGCTGCTGCTGCTCCTGCTGCTACTCCTGCTGCTGCTGTACCAGAGGAGTGATGATGAAGATGATCATGAGAATGTCGATCCGGAAGAACATGTCTCAAGACATCCATAACAAAATGCAAATCCTTGGGAGCATCCACTTTCGGCACAACAATACAATCGAGATGTTTCGCGCGCAAAACCGTCAACAGATCATCCAGAGCATAGCCCGAATCTACGGCGTTGATGCGAACAGCCTGTTCACGGATTCCTGGGACGCGGTCTCGGTTTAAAATGGCGAGAATGTTGTGCCGGCTTTCGGCTTTCTTGTGAGCGGTGACGCTGTCTTCGAGGTCGTAGGCGATGCTGTCGATGGAGGCGATGGAACGGGATTTTTCGAGAAAGCGCATCGAGGAGCCTGGGACTGTTGGGTGGGAAGGGAGATAGATGAGAGGGTGTGTCAGTTTATGGTGGGGATTCACTTGCTGGTGGTGGTGGACATACCGTAAAGCTGTGCTCGTCGAATGACCTGCTGGGCCGTATTTGCTGCGGCCATGGTGTGATGCTGGACCTTGGTTGATTCGTTCTCTGTTGAAGTCAGAACTGCCCTGTTGATGATGAGTGGACTGCAGACATGCTCAATGGCGTATGGCGTATAGCCGAGGTGGAAGTCTTATTTCCGTCCGTCGTCACAACATATCAAACAGGTCGCATTCGCTGCACCGTCACGTAGTAGGTAACGCGGACCGGAGTGTTTCATACAATAGCGGGGAAAACCTGCTCGAGACGCATGCACAAGTGGCGATTCGAATGGAATGCAGACGGTGAATGGCATCCATCTTTCACGTCGTAGCTTCGAGTGGTTCCGCACAAACTTCACATGCCATGTACATTTCTATCAACGCAAAAGCAACGAGGGCAACGACAGGTGACGATGCCATTATCATACTCAAGTTATCTCGCAATGCCAACCGCTCCGTGCGCCAATGACTCCTAGATAATTCCGCGTCTCTGCTCAAGCAGAATTGTGGCCCACGTTACCCCCAGTCGCATTGGTGATGCATCTCCTAGGGGGTGCGTGCCTGCTGCCGTGATACTGACCCTGCTTCCATATTCAGGACCACCACTTAACGAAATCTTGAGCTTCTGCGCTTCTAGGTGCTGGGCGATGGCGCGGCAAGCGTCTCCGGTACCTGGTCGGCCTTCGTGTCTGGCTGGGAGACATCCTCCACTTTCTCTTCAATTGAATCAGCTGCGGCGTCTGCTTCCTTTGCAGTGGCGTTCTCCGTGGGCTTCTCTGAAGCTTCGGCGTCTTGCATCTCGACCTCCTGGCTTTCGATAGGCTTCGCGGCGCCTTCTTCGGCTTCAGCTTTGGATGTGCTAGCTTCGGCCATGTCCTTCTCTGCTTCTTTGCCGGCTTCAGCCTTGGAAGTGTCAGCTTCGGCCATGTCCTTCTCTGCTTCTTTGCCGGCTTCAGCCTTGGAAGTGTCAGCTTCGGCCATGTCTTTCTCTGCTACTTCTCCCTTGGAATCCAGTGACGCGCCGTTGGCTTGCGGCGCCTCGGACTCTACTACAGTAGTGGTAGCAGCTGCTTGGTCCTTGTCTCTCGCGCCCGGCTGATCTCCATCATTTTCCAGACGCTTATTCCACATCTCAAGCATGACAGAGCTACGCTTCTTGAATTGAAATTCGTCGTCCTTTGGCACCGAAGCAAGCTTCACAATCGCCTTGAGTACCTTGTGAATCTTGGTAGTGCGGATGATAGACGGCTCCAGAGTGTCATAGGCCTCGAGTTGGCCGAAATGGTCAGCCATGCTGGCCATTTCGTCTTCTTTTGGTGTGCTATCGCGGGCCAGGAATCCTTTTTGGAGCCGGTGACGCAGATATAATACCGCCTTCTCGCGTTGAGCGAGACGCTCCTCGTCTGTCATCTGGGGTTTCTGCTCTTCATCGATCTTAGGCGCGCTGACGACCTTTTTCTTGGACTTGGTCTTCTTCGTGGCTGATGTTTCACCATTAGGCGTCTTGGGCGCGTTAAGCTTGGTGACCTTTGGTGTCTTCTTGGGCTGTGCAGTTGTTAGTCTAATGCATGTTCGATGGTGAGTGCACAAGAATCAGTATAGTATACCTTTGGGGTGTCAGCTTCGCTATCTTCCACCTTCTTTCGCTTCTTAGTAGACTTGGGAGCCTCGGCGTCGTCCATCTCAACATCTTCGTCGGCTGCCTTGCTCTTGCGTGGCGTCTTCTTCTTCTTCTTATCCTTGGAAGCCAGCTCTCCCTCAGTCTCCGCCGATTCTGCTTTCGCGGCCGCATCGATCGCAGCTTGTTCCTCGCGTGCTGCCTTTTCCTGAAGATAGATATCCATTTCTTGCTGGTGTGTCCTGAGTATTTCCTTGTAGTAATCTAATTCGTGGCCCTCGGCGGCGACCTTGTAGGCTTCTTGCAGATTCTTGGCCATCTTGGTCTTGGGCAACTCCAGGCATTCTGCCGGTTCAAGTGGCGTAAGGGAGGTGTTTACCATCCATTGACTGTAGGATTCACAGTCAGCATGAAAGTCAGTCGACACGTGTTCGCCGTGGGTCACTCACAATTCGTTGGTGTGCAGGAACATGATAGGGAAAGTACGCTCCTTGGCATTCTTTCCGCCTGCCTTGAAGTCGTCGCGCAGAGAGCCGTCTGGTCGCGCAGTGCTGACTGGTCGCGTAGCGAGCAGAGACTCGGGCAGCATCTCCTCGTCACACACGATCGATGGCCATGGTGGATATCCCTTGAGCCGGGCCCAATAGAACTCGCCTGGCTTGCACTCGAGCCGCAGAGTGGGCATCGACTTTTTCTTGTTCAACTTCTTGTTCTTGTGCTCAGGCACTCCCCCAACAGACTTCCGCTTCTTGTCTTTGCCGCCAGATGCCGGCGTAGCATCGCTCGTAGGCTCTGCTGACGCCGAGTCGGCTTGCTGCGTCTTTTCGTCCGAGGCGCCAGCTTCTTCCACCTGGGTTTGCTCAGCAGCAGGAGTCTGGCTTTCTTCGTTCGTCTTCATTGGCGCTATCGAGTCGCCATTGGTGTGCGCCGTGGTGTCACTCGTCGGCTCTGTCGAGTCGATGGCAGTCGTCGCAGCCGGCTGGGAAGGCTTCAGCAAAGGCGGCGTGACAGGAGAGGACGCGACAGCACGACTTACTGGTTGCGCGTCGACAGACGCGGTGGCGCTCGCGTCGTCTGCCATATCGTCGAGATTGTCGCGCGACTGTGCGTGTGTCGGGCGCTAGCAGGCTTTGCGACGCGAAGGTCGGATTGGCGGCACGCGTATGAAGATGCTACCGCCGTGCAAATGATGAGCGGTGGCTGACGATGGTGGTGGTGGTGGACGCCAGGCGAGGTGCAGGCGATGCAGGGTGGACGCGTTGGTGGTGTTGTGATGGAAGTCGGTGTTGGTTGTTGTAGGAGGAAGGACGAAATCTCGCGAGGAGCGGGCGTTCTTTCCTGGACCGTGACGTTTAAAAGCACAGACTTTCTGGCGCGGGAATTGTCAGTAGGCCACCACGCACGCCAGTCAAGGGCTGAAAACTGGGCTCGGAGCTTGCAACACCCTCTTCGATACTCGGCGTATGTACTGGAGCGTGACAAGTCAATCTTCGTGTCGTCTTCGTCGCTGCTTCAGGACGAATGCCTCTGGGCTTGGCGTGCTTCCCCAGCTTCGGGCCTATCAGGTGACACCATCTTCGCGGTTGTCCGCCCAGCCGGCTGTGCCGACGCATGCCTTCAGCTGCCTTCTGGTCCTTTCCATCGAGCTGGCCGTCGCTCTGCATGCCTGACCTCTCGCGTCGTTCCAGCAGCAGCGCTCGTCCTCGCTGCGTCTTTGCGGGTGAAGCGGTTATCTCTGAACGGAACGCATTCGCGGCATGCATCAGCGAGACCTAAAAGTCGTGGCGTCACCCCATCCAAGGTGTTGCTGACGCAAGCTAATCTGCTACTGGGCTGTCTGTGCCTCAACGCCCCGCTTGCTGCTCGGAGACCGATGCGTTCGTGGTGGAGGACCAGAGTCGCATCTTTGCAAAGCTGCTGCTGCGAGACCCAGCATGCATACATAGAGCGCATTCGATCTTGTGTTTCGAGAGCCTTCGTGAAGATTCATGACACTGGAATGCCTGTGAGTTAGCATGTGTTCCCTGCGTGTCTGTGAGCGTCTGTCTGCTAGCTGAGATGCGCTCTGTGCATAGGTACTTGAATATCGAGTGCATGCTACATCGCAGCGCTCGCTTAGCGGAATTCAGCTGCGAGCACGAGCGGTTCTTGGAGTGCCTGCGCCATGGCACAAACGATGAGTCCCTGTGAATTAATTGTAAATCACGAAAAGGGCAGTACACCGACAGAATATACGAGAGTGGCCCGATGGCGTCTTTTTGAGGCAAGTAAGACGGAGAATGGAAATCTGTAGTCGAAACCGTTCCAGTGCCTACCAAGTTTGTGCATAACAAGTTTGCGTGAGATACTGCTCAATGTGTGCACCAGTGGCAGCGTGAAGAAAGCTTTCTCTGAGACGTCCAGACGTTCACCTATAGTGTGGCCGTACTGGGACCTGGTAGCTTCGAGATTCCTGTCAGGTGTGTAGTGCTGCTAGCACCGTGATGCTTATTGCCTGATTTACGTAGACCAGGTTCGCCAGGCTACGCCAGGTAAATGGTAGGTATGTCGAAGATGCCGGAGGTGCATAGCGGGTCAGGTTGTCGTTTACATTACCGCTCAGACGGACAACATCACCAGCACAGCACGCCTGCAGTTGTCCCTTCATTGTCCACGCATCATGTTCATGTACGCCATCCATATATTTTTCTCTTGTGATACAGTATGCTGCTTCTCGATGCGGTGTTTTGCCTGGACGCGCGGTTGTGTCGGTCGCTCGGTTCGAAAGATGCTCGTCGCATGGATGGGAGGGAGTCGCAGGAATGGTTCATTTGGGTGGGCTGTTAGCACTTGTTGCGCCATCGCCACGAGCCTCGGTGACTTTGCTGCCATGCGTATGGTCGCAGTGCTACGGGGTGAGGCATCGTGCAAAGCAATTCGCTAGTCCGTCTGGGTGTGATACAGCACAAAGGATGATGATGGACGCAAAGCAGAAGAGGTGCTCCGAAAAGCGCCAAGCGAGAAAGCGACCTCGCTCTCATGACCAGTACAGTAGGTACCTACCGACCTCTTCGTCCTACCAATACCAATACCAATACCATCACTGATTAGGTATCAAATCTCAAACTTTCATAAGGTAGGTAGGTAGTCTTACTACACATATATGTGAAGACTTGGGAAACTAAGGTACCTCAGGTACAGATATACTCTCCGTCCGTATCCTAGGAGCGTTGCTTTCTGCATTATCCCAAATGGATTGGGAAGACTAGGAGGGAGCAGATCATATGCATTGGCTCCGCCACCAGGAGGTACAAGTAAGTGCGAAGTGGCCATCTGCTCGCATACCTCTTACGCCAATGTCCACAATGGGCGCGGCGTGGCTAAGGGCAGACCCCATGCATACGTCGAACTCGGTTGAGAGGTATCTGATTTGCCATTCGGGAATCGACATCACAGCGCACAAGAAGCACAAGGAGCACAAGGAGCACAAGGAGCACGCTTCTGCAGGATGACACCTCCTAGCTCCTCCTCGTCCTTCCTCAGCTAGGTATGTATACAATGAATGCCCTGCAACGTGAGCAATCTGCTAGTCATTTCTCTCGACGCTCTGGGTCAAACACTCCCTCCTAGATACTTGACAGCTTTCAGCATCCAACGCAGGCTGCAAGGTGCTTCAATCATGGGTCTGGAGCAGATGATCTCTAGTACTTACGCAACGCCACTAACGGAACAATGGCCACCACATGAACCTCGCAAGCTCATCCAACATCCAAAACTACCTCGGGAGATTAGAGCCGTCAAAGATGCTGGGAAATACGTCTCGCCCGGCAAAAACATTGTCGTGTGCCTCGATGGCACTGGTGACCAGGTATGTAGGCAACATGAAGCATATCTGATCACCACATGGCACACGCTGATCGTATGCTCAGTTCGATACCGACAACAGCAACATTGTTCACTTGGTGAGCTGTCTCAAAAAGTCCAGTCCCGATCAAGTCACCTACTATCAATCGGGAATTGGCACCTACGATGGCGGCGGATTGTCGAACGGCATCAACGCTGCCATGGACATGGCTGTCGGGTCTGGGCTGGGAGTACACATGCGAGATGCCTACCGGTTCATCATGGCAAACTATAATGAAGGCGACAAGATCAGTCTGTTTGGGTTCTCGCGAGGTGCATACACCGCTCGATGCTTAGCTGGCATGTTGCACAAGGTGGGATTACTGCCTGCTGGCAACCAATCACAAGTGGTATGTACACGACGTGATGGAGGATCTAGGTGTGCTACTACTACCTTGCTAACAAATCACCAGGAATTCGCGTATAACTACTACAAGAACGACTCTGAAGAGGGCTGGCAAATGAGTATAGACTTCAAGAAAACTTTTTGCATGAGTGTCACCGTCGACTTCATAGGCGTCTTTGACAGTGTAGCCTCGGTGGGCTTCATACCTCGCAAGCTCCCGCTGAGTAGCACACCCACCCACCGACCTGCTCATTTCCGCCATGCCATGGCCCTCGACGAGCGCAGAGCCAAGTTCAAGACATGTCGATATCAGCAAAAAGACAGCCTGGGGGCAAAATACAAAATCTCAGCCGAGGGTGACATTGTCGACACCGATGTCCTCGAAGTGTGGTTCACAGGTAAGGCCATCATCATCCAGCACCTTATCTGTGTGTGTGTGTGTGTGTGTGTGTGTGTGTGTGTGTGTGTGTGTGTGTGTGTGTGCGTACGTGTGCGTCTGAGTGGGTCAGAGTGAGAGAGCGAGAGTGTACGAGTTGTGTGGGCGAGTGCGAGTGCGTGCGTGTGTGTCTGCGTGTGTTTGCGCGCGTGTGTAGGCAAGGTAAGATGTATGTAGTCTATGCTCTGTCGGCTCGCTCGACAGAGAGAAATGATGGTATGAAGGAACGAAGGTACCTGTAGGTGATGGTCGCTTGGAGAGGCGAGGCGAGAGAACAGACGAGACGGAGGGAATTCGGGGTGTTGTGTAGTAGTATGTACCTTCTATATAAGGTATCTACCTCTAGTAACCTTCAGGTAGGTAGGTATGAGGTACCTGTAGGTCAGGTGGAGGACCAATGTCCGTCAGCAACGCACGGGATCCACGTCACATGACGATCCGGTCGAAGAACAGCCGAGCCGGGCCTGCCGAGGCGAGGCGGGAACGGGGAGGACTCAGGAGGTGCAGGTGCAGGTGCCAGGTGGGATGGTGGGGAAGAAAACGCCGCCGGGGAAGAGACAGGCCTGAGGCAGAAGCAAACTCATCCTCCACAACCTTAGGCAGGCAACAAGGTTGATGGCGATCATTGCGGAGAAGAAACGCCGTCGCCGCCCTCCGAATGATATTTCTCTCCCACTGCAGACTCCCACTGGCTTCCCTTCCCTTCCCTTCCCCTCCCCTTCCCACTGGACAGCTCCATGTCACCACCACTATACTTGTTAGTAGTTCACTTCCATCGTTCTATTGTATGCATCTTCTGCATCTTTCCTTCGCCTTCTTTCTTGTCTTCGGTCTAGTATGCTGCCTGATAGCATAGCCTGTCGTCGCTCACATGGCCGGACCTCGAGCACCGCAACATGCCGCGGGATGGTTGGCTGTCGCTGCAGACCACATTCGAGATAGCGGCTTCGGGGTCGATATCCTCTCGTCTACCTCGACCAAGCTCTGGCCCTACATGCTGCCCTTTGCTCTGTACTTCAAGCCCTTGGTGGTCTTGACTGCCTTGACATGGTACGCTCCCTTTGACCCTAACCCCCACACCAATACCCACCACCACCACAACTTCCACGCAGTTCTGATGTGTCCATTGCCGCGACCTGCAGGCTGATCTGGAGAGCCTACCAAGTCCTGAATAAGCCGCTCGACGATCTCGCCGGTCTCCTTGGCTTCGACATCCCCTCTGCCCCAGAGATTGACCTGGCTGGACTCAAGGCGGATGGCGCAATTGTGCATTGGTCGCTGCCGGAGCCTCCTCTGCGCATGAATAAGAGCACGCACAAGTTCGAAGTCATGGTAAATGGGGACTTGATCGCCTCCCTGTCCGTCAAGGAGTCAGCCGCCTTGATCACGGGACTGCAGCCTGGCTGTTACTACGTCGTACGCATATCGCTGGCCAACAACCAGGACTTCACCTCCAAGAGCCTTCCTGTGCGCTTTCGCACCAAGCAACTGGCTTCCGGCGACTTCTTCACCACATCACTAGACGACGACAGCGATTACGATCTACCACAGGTGCCCATCCAGGCCGTCCCGTACCGTGGCCTGCACGGCATCACATTCGCTCGACCAGATGTCCGACCGCCCATTACCCGAGAGAATAGCGGGTCAGGAGGCCCGAGCAGAAGCCTCAAAGGCCGCAGACCTTCGCCTTCTGCACTCGATCTACAACAGCTGGACCCGCCTGCCGACCATGTTGAGCCTCCCGAAGGCGCTGAAACTATCACGCGATTGACCGAGAGGCTCGATGAGATCCGCAGGGAGACGGACGAGGCGGAGAGGCAGGCGCGAGAGGAAGAAGAGGAGGATTCGAGGCTGAAGGAGGAATTGATCAAAGAACGAGACGAGTTGAGAGCAGAGGCGCTGGAGCGAGACAAGGCGAGCCGGAATCTGAAAAAAGAGGTCAACACTCTGGAGCGGCAGAATACGATCGCGCAAAATGATAGAACCAAAGCCGAACGCCTTCTACAGCAAAAGAGGCAGGAACGAGTCAAGATGAAGGAAGACATGGTTCGATGGGACCGGGAGACTGCCAACATGAAGGAGGAAGTGGAGAGGATTCGGAAAGAGAAAGAGGATTTTCTGCGGAAGAGCGAGCAGGAGAAGAAAGAGCTGCGTGCGAAGCAGGCGGAACAGGCGGCCGCGCTCAAGCTGCTGGACGACGAAGTGAAGGAGAAGAGTACCGAGATCAAGAGGCTGGAGCGCAGCATGAAGAACAACTCTCCCAACACCACCGAGCAGGAGCCTAACTTGGTCCAGCAACATCAGCAGGAAATGGAAGAGCAGAGAGCGTGGGATCAGCATATCCAGCAACTGCAGCATCAGTATGCAATCACTGTGCAGAAGCTCGAGACATCCAAGCGTATGCACGCTGAGCAAGCAGCATATCTCGAACAGCTTCGTGCCAAGCGTCGACAGGAGGAGGCAGCCCACCTCTACGCGTCTCCGCCCGCCACTCAGGAGCGACCACTGCGCAGGGGCGATAGCAATCGCAGCCGCAGAGGTCAGAGCGGCGTCAGCGCATCTGATAGTCCTCGCATGGCGACATTTCAACCCACATCTGCCGCATTCCCGCCAGGCACTGCCGCCACTGCCTCGATCTTTCCCGGAGCATCCACCTTTTTCAATATCAACAATGGCATGACTCTTCCGGGTCCCACCAATGGCATGTCCGTGTCAGACGAGGATAGGGAGCGGTTGACTGGCGGTGCCCTGATGAGTCCCGGTGCGGGTGCGAATCTGATACCTGCAGACCTCTTTGGCGAAGGCGATAAGACGCTCACAGAGATGATTCTCCCCGGCCTGGGTGCCCTTCCTGGCGTACCCGAGCCTGCTTCTACTGTTCCTCCCTCGTCCTCTTCCCAAAACCACGCCGCATCATTTGACCCAGGACCTGCATCTCCAGCTTCGGTTGGCAGCGGGCCGACAAGCCTGTTCGCTAGTCCTCGAGCAAGCGCACAGAATCTCGTTGGCTCACCCGAAGGTGTAGAGCGTGTGATGGATTCCGATCGTCGCTCCATACGCTCCACTCGCTCCAATCGTGCTATTAGCGGGACCGGCAGTCGTTTCAGTGGCATGTTCGGGATCAAACAGCGAGCCAAGACGAGCGGTGGCGAAGAAGGTCTGGCGCTGAGTAAGTCAAATTCGATGCCTCGACAGGATGGTGGCCTTGCTGGGATCGATTCCGACACGCGCAAGCGGAACAGTAGCATTTCTGGCTCCATGCTCAGTGGGCCGTCGTTTGGTGGCGATGTCGCATTTGATGCCCCTCCGCTCCCCGCATCCTCGCGGCGCAGTCGAGCCTTTGGCTTGTTTACCAAGTCAAACACTGATGGCGGAGGATGGCCCAGCACTTTCACCGGCTTTGCAAGACGGCCTACATCTCCTCGGCCTGGCTCGACTCACTCCAATGAGTTGCCACGGCCGTCCTTTGACAGCAGTCGGTGGGGTGGTGATGGTTGGGGCCCCGGAGATGTCGGTGGCGGTAACAGAAGCAGCCCGCTGGCCTTTGGAACTACCTGGGCGCCGAATCAGCCACCACAGTCACGCATGTTTGGCTCCCGTCATCCGTCGCGTCGTCCATCAGCACAGTACGGCGTCAGCGGTCCTCCTGACGACATCACCGAGGACGAAGATGACGATCGCTTCGACGATGGCCGTGCCTCCGCTCTAGGACCCATCGGCAGCAAGCCGCGCACCAAGGCACCTACTGTCGCGGAACCGCACGATGAGGATGTACCGCGGCTCAACCCGGCCGCCAAAGACTTCAAATCATTCTTTTCCAGCATGAAGCTGAGCAAGTCGAAGGGCGAGGGTTCTTCCAACGCAGGCTCTGCACACAATACTCCCAACCTCGCTCAGGGGGAAAATGAAGAAGAATTCTCGCCGGCCAACAGTCGCAAGTCTCGCGACACTCGCAGCATTACCACGGCCGAGTCGTCCCTGGCGGAATCGGGCCGGAACTCTCCTGACCTCATCCGCACGTCGTCCTACACGTCCGAGGCGGCACCCTCTCCTCTCCTCGGTGGCAGCTCTGTCGCCAGCAGAGAATCATTTATGCAAAAGATATCTCGCAAATCATCGTCTGGGGGCTTCGGACTTCCCCTCTTCCAGCGTAACAAGTCGAAGCTCGATACCCACTTGCACACGACGGAAGACGAGCAACCACAACAGCAAGCGCAACAGCAACAGCTACCACAACCACATGATGGCACTGGGTCATTGAGTGCCAGTGTGAGCAGTGTGCGAGACGGTAACAAGGATGCCGCTGGTGGTGGTTCGACTCCTGGTCGCGAGAGCAAAGAGCAAGCGAGGGGGAGTGGTAGGAACTGGAGCAATGTCTTGAAGCTGGGAGGTGGTGGCAAGGACCGGAGGGGAGAGAAGAAGGGAGGGGGCAATGAGAGTCCGAGTCTGAGCGGCATGAGTATGACGACGGATGAGGATCGCGATGAGCGTGAGAGGGACGAGGTGTAGGTAATATAATAGGTGGTCATCAGCAAGTACATTCATAGTACGTGTAGGTGACAGTCGTTCTCTGGGCTGTTTCGACAGCGCAAGTACCTCCTAATGGTATATAAGGTAGGTATCACACACAGCAAAGAGGGTGACATCCGATCATAATGCACTATCCACCTCCTCGGCCACGGCAGGTTCCACGACGACCTTTTCAATACACTGCAGGGTCGCCCGTAAGGGCAGTCCCACGACATTATCAAACGTGCCATCAATCTTCTCGACCAAAATACTGCCCACACCCTGTATCCCATAGCCACCAGCCTTATCGGCGCCTTCCCTCGTCTTGACATAACTCCACAGCAAATCATCCGTCACACTCTGATCAAACTTGACCAACGTCTCCTCGACATGCGTCTCAATGGCATAGCCGGGATCCATCAAGGATTCCTGAAAGGGAGCCATACACACGACAGCGGTGTAGACTTTATGCCAACCCTGATTCTGATCGCGCAGCATTTTCAACGTGTGGAAATGCTCGCTTTCCGAGCGCGGTTTCTCGAGAATGTCGCCGTAGTGTGAGGCGACGACCGTATCGGCGGCGATGACGAGGGCGGGCTCGCCGCCTTGGGCAGGAGGGTCGTCGATGTGTTGTTGGTAGACGTTGGAGCATTTTTGTTCGGCTGTTGCGAGGACGTATTCAAAGGGGCCGAGGGATTTGGATTTGTCTTCGGGGAGGGTCGAGGGGATGATTTCGAGGTTGGTGAGGCCGATCTATACCTAGGTACTTTAGTTGAGGAGAAGAAGGATAAGAAGAAGAAGAAGAAGAAGAATGTGGGAGATGGGACTGACCTGCGCGAGGAGTTGTCTTCGTCGGGGAGAGGCAGATGCCAGGATGACTCGTTTCCCACGGATCATGTTGAGTGCTGGGAGGTTCAATGGCAGTGGCGCTCGAGGTCCCGCTGGGCGCTGTTGGGGCGGTGGAGGGGCAGCGGCAGGGACAGCGACTCCGCCGGTGGCATCGTAGGCGGGCGGTGCATCGAGGGGTATCTTTTCGTCCACCATGGTGGTGGTGGTGGTGGTATTGGTGGTGGTGGTGCACTTACATGTGAGGGAGAGTTATCGATTTGGTAGGGCTGAAGATGAAGTCATGCCTGATTGCCTGTCAGCCTCAGTACCAGGCAACCAGGTACTACATACATCCTGAGTACCTACATGTACCTACCTCCTACCTCCAAGGTGTAAAAGAAAAGCGGTTCAGGTACTACGGAGAGCTTACTCGTTGTAGCAGCCCACCGACACATGCACACATCAGCCCTGATCATTATGCTCAACTTTCACGGAGACACCACCCGTTCGGACCACCACCGCCGACGAGACACGGGAAGGTTTGTAAGCTTGTGCTGAGTACATCATCATGTCCTCTCGAGCATATACATAAGGACGTTCTCCCTCTCTCTCCCGCTCTTCTGCCTCACTAGGTACACTATAGCATCCCCCCCGCCCGCCACAGCAACCATGGTACAGAACAAGGCCTTCATCTTTGCAAACCCGCCCCAAGGCTGGCCCGTACCAGGAACGGACATCAAGACGACGAGCAGCGACTTCGATGTCGACCAGCAACCTCCCCAGGGCGGCTTCACCATCAAAATCCACTATGCTTCTTTCGACCCATACCAGCGAGGCCGTATGAGGGCGGCCGATGTCAAGTCCTACAGCCCACCCTTCGATTTGGGCAAGCCCATCACCAATGCTGCCATTGCCACCGTGATCAAATCCGACAATGCCAAGTTCCAGGCCGGGCAAGTTCTCGTCGCGGCCCGTACCTACACACAAGAGTACGCGGCCATCACTGCCGAGGAGGCTGTGGGCTTCAAAGTGCTGGACAACCCGTACAACCTCGACCCCAAATACTTTCTCGGGCCATTGGGCATGCCCGGCCTCACCGCGTACAGCTCCTTCTACGAGATCGGGCAGCCGAAGAAGGGCGAAACCATCTTCATCTCGGCCGCTTCGGGCGCCGTGGGTCAACTGGTTGGCCAACTCGCCAAGCACGAAGGATTGAAAGTGATTGGCTCGGTGGGCAGTGACGACAAATTAAACTTCATCACCAAAGACCTCCAGTTCGACGGCGGCTTCAACTACAAGACAGAGAAGCCGCTCGATGCGCTCAAACGTCTCGCACCCGATGGAATCGACATCTACTACGAGAATGTGGGCGGAGAGCAACTCGACGCAGCGCTGATGCACGCCAACACATTCGCACGCATCGTGGCATGCGGCATGGTATCGCAGTACAATCTCTCGCCCGAGCAGGCATACGGCGTGAAGAGTCTGATGCAAGTGGTGGCCAAGCGGATCAAGATGCAAGGATTCATCGTGACGGACGAGAACATGGGGCCTAAGTACAGTGAGGATCACCAGAAGAATGTGCAAAAGTGGTTGCACGAGGGCACATTCAAGGCGAGTATTCATGTCACAGAGGGAATTGACAATGCGGCGGAAGGCTTTGTGGGCATGTTGAAGGGAGAGAATTTTGGCAAGGCTGTGTTGGAAATTAGTAAGATATGATGATGATGATCAAGTGGCAATAACGTGAAGAGACTGAAGAAGAGATTTCCTCCCATAACGCTATTTTCTCGTTTTCACTTGTGATATATTAGGAGGTACCTACCTGTATTCAATATGTAGCTTCATTGCTTCAAGCAGAGAAAAGTCGACCACACGTGATCGGGAGTCAGCGTATTCACAGCCGAGGGCGGCGGCCGGTTTTTGTTTTTTTCTTTCTTTTTGAACAAATCTCCCACAAGTGACAACAACGCCCATCATACAACCAACGCAACTGCGACTGACACGGCCAACATACCTGAACCATACATACTGTACCCGACTGAACCCACGAGAGCAGCGTATGAGCACACGGCTCAAAGGCAGCACGCCAGGACCAAAATTTCACTTGAAGAAAACAACAAGCGCTTCGGAAAAGACCTCATCGCCGGCGTGCTCTCTGCATCACGCAGCCGTAACGGAAACATGCGAAGCTACAGGTTCACCAGCATCTACGTCCCAGGCATGCTCTCGGGATGAACAACAAGAACAACAACAACAACAACAACAACCATCCAGCAGCAGCAGCAGCAGCAGCAGCATCGGTCCCCATGCAGAATTCTATCCTGAAGGAGGCACACGCGCCTGGCTCGTCGTCCTCGGATCCTTCAGCGGCATGGTAGCCGCTCTAGGAATCATGAACACGATCGGAGTCTACTCAAGCTATCTCGCGGCCCATCAACTCGCCGACTACACGGCGGCCTCGATCGGGTGGATTCTCAGCGTGTATGTTTTTCTCGCCTTTGGCGCCGGCCTCGTCATTGGACCCATCTTTGACGTCCACGGCCCTCGATGCTTGCTCCTGGCGGGTTCGCTCTTGATTATTCTCGCGACAATGCTGTTGGGCGTGTGTACGCGTTATTGGCATTTTCTCGTCGTTTTTGGCCTGTTGGCCGGCGCCGGCACTGCGATGATTTTTACTCCGACTATTGCTGCTGTGGGTCACTTTTTTTATGTGCAGAGGGGTCATGCTACTGGCCTCGCTGCCATGGGAGGCGCGATTGGTGGTATTATATTTCCTTTGATGCTGCAGAATCTGTTCCCGAAAGTGGGTTGGGCTTGGGCGACGAGGATTCAAGGCTTCGTGTTTGTGGTGCTTCTCGTGCTTGCGAATCTTCTCGTTCGCTCGAGATTACCCCCTAAGCCTAACCAGTCCATCATGCCGGATTTCATGATATTTCGACAATTGAACTTTACTCTTGTCACTGCGGGAACCTTTTTCATGGAATGGGTGAGATTTCCTTTTTTTTTCTTTTTCTTTTT
>JH792488.1:199097-219333 GCA_000291705.1 Sphaerulina populicola P02.02b
TCTTTCTTTTTCTTCCTTTTTTTTTCGCTTTTCTTTTCACTTCACATGTACTACCACCACCATTACATTTCTCCGTCAAGACCCATCTAACAGTCACTCACGCAGGGTCTCTTCGTTCCAATCTCCTACGTGACAGCATACAGTCTCAGCTCCGGCGCCATGTCCACAACCTTTGCCTACCAAATCATCGCCATTCTCAACGCCGGCTCGGCGATTGGACGCTGGCTACCCGGACTCCTCGCAGATAAAATCGGTCGATTCAACGCTATGCTCCTCGCACTCTCCCTATGCGTACTATCTTCATTCTGTCTCTGGCTTCCCGCAACAATCCTCTCTTCTTCTTCTTCTTCCTCCTCCTCCTCCTCCTCCTCCCTCCCCCCCCTACTCATACCAACACAATATTCAGCTTAACAATCACCTTCTGCATCGTCTTCGGCTTCGCCAGCGGCTCCAACATCAGTCTCACGCCCGTCTGCGTCAGCATGTTGTGCAAAACGGAAGAATATGGTCGGTATTATGCCACTTGCTATTGTATTGTAGCAATTGGAACTCTGACGGGAATCCCTATTGCCGGGGCGCTGATTGAGGTGTGTGAGGGCGCGTATTGGGGTACGGCGCTGTTTACGGGAATGTGTTATGCGGCTGCGATGGTGTGTTTTACCGCGGTGAGAGTTCGAATGGTGGGTTGGAGGCTGGATGTGAGGTATTGAAGGAAAAGAAGGAAGGAAAATAGGAGATGGGGGATGGAGGGACTTTGCCCTGATCATACCACATGTGGTGGAGAGACTGGCATTATGGCTTCCTGACGAATGTCAGTCAGTACATGTAGGTATGTACCCGAGTCGAATAGTAGTGGTAGGCGGGTTAAGGAAGACTTACCAATTAACTATGTTCTTCCTCTCTCCCCCCAAAGAAAGAAAAGAACCCCCTACAAAAACACCCCAACAACCACCTCCGTACAATCCCCCATCTCCGCTCTCTCACTCTCCGGCAAACCAAGCAAACTCAACATCTCCCACGCGCTCGCAAACGCATCTCCCCACTCCCGCTGCCTGCCCACAAAGCCCCGAAAATGCACTCCAGCGCCATCCCCTGACAAATTCTGACTCAAATGGACATCACTTTCAAACCTTCCAATCGCCGGTGGAGGATCCAGCACTTGACCATAAAACCCAACATCCCACACGCCCGGAGTAGAATCCTGCGGCGTGCCCACAGGAAGACCGAAGCGGGATTGGAATTTCGCAATCGAGGTACTATGCGCACCGACGAGAGCAGCGAGGTCTCGAGGAGAGAAGCCTTTGTCGGCGAAGAGGGCTACGAGAGAATTATGATCGGATCCGAGCCCGAAGGCGTGCGGGAGAAGATGGGGAGGAGAAGCTTCGGAGCTATCTTTGCGTCCGACGAACACGCGGCCGATGCGGCCGCCGGGACAGGCGAGAATTCCTGTTGCTCCGGCGATTTGGACGAGATCTGCGGCGCTGAGGGCGTAGCCGGAGGTTTGTTGGTAGGAGTGCAATTTGGAGCTGAGAAAGGCGTGGTAGTCGTGTAGTCCGTCGTTGTCTTCGCGGTCGATTTCCGTGGGCGAGAGGAGGAGGGAGCCGTCTGCGCCGCCTGCGGCGGGTGCGTAAAAGGGGAGTTTGGAGGAGAAGGTGGCGGCGTCGTGGAAGGCGAAGCGGATGGATGCTCGAGAGATGTCGTTGCATTGTCCGTTGTTGCTACGCATGTTCGATGCTAGATCGGATACTACCGCCGTCCAGAAGTCTGGACATGTTGTCGAAGTCGGCGAAGAAGCTGAGGATTTCGATGAGACGAGAGGAGGAAAGGTGCTGGTACTCGTCTTGATGGCCGACGAAATTTTGGACTGGCCGTTGGGTCCTGGGTTGATGATGGTTTCCGAAAAGGCACTGACGGCTAGATGGCTGCACAGGCTCATGCGTACGAGCCACAGAGAAAGTTTAGACCGCATCCTGTCAGACTGGAAAAGATGAGGTGTGAAGGCAAGGTATGACTTGAAAAATGTCATTTTGGTGCCGCACACATGGTTTTTATACCACCCACTTCCATTCCCAACGCATCCATCGGCCAAGTCCACAAGTCACCTCGCTCTGAAAGGCACCGCATCTTTCAGCAAGTTTTTTTTTCTTTTTACCATAAGCACCGTCCCGTTGCGTAAGCTTCAGATGTATGATTTGCCTCCTTTCGTCTCGTTAGCTGCCATATATAGAGACTGGCGGTTCGGCCGGCACGCCACATGAGTGAGAAACATGTAGCACCTGGCTGTGCTGGCGTTAAGCGTACAACATGTGGATGTATACGTCTTCCTGCTCCCCTTTTCCGGCCACAAGCTGACTGTTCATGCAGAGACAAGGTGTATGGTATGCACATCAGATGTGAGATGAATAAGTCAGCTTTGCACTCACCTGATCTGGTCGATATAAGCAACAGAGTGATTTGTAGCGCGTCGGGCGCTCCCATGTGGAACGGTGTGAGGGTGTCAGGGTGTGAGGGTGTCAGGGTGCGAGGGTGTGAGAGTGTGCCATGTGAGAAGTAAGCACGGAGCTACAGAGAGCTCTCGCGAAAGTGGCTCGGCATCACAGTAAGACCAGACAGGACGTTGGCCAGCTTCGTCTTCTACGATGCAACAGAGAAATACATCTTGCTGAGTATCGCGATCGCCTGTTCTCCCAATACACGGGTGGCTTCTCCATACTAGTACAATCAGGCCGGATCTGCTTGAGGTCAGTACTTGCTCGCATCTCCAGGCCTACCTCATCTTAAGGGGGGATCTGCTGAGTTCTGTTGTCCATCCAAGTCCAACCACTCGCATCTCAGAGTGCCATCACTGCCATAGCATCCCTTTCGCATGTTACCAAGTCGTAATGGCGTTGCTATGATCGTCGATACCATTATCTATACACACATTCCTCACCCCAAGCCCATGCAGAATGACATGTACCAGAACACCGCCGTCACAGCCAAGTCTACAGGCGCCAGGTCCGGGTTGATTCGCCATCCCAGAGGAGCGGCCATGAACACCATGCTTCTATCAAAATCGTGCTCCGCCTTCGTCCGTGTCGCAATGAGTAGCTTATACTAAGTTAACTCCATCTCTCCGTCATCCTCCATCGTCTCTTCCGCTTCCTCGCCGTCCACAGTGGTGCCACTCGTGCTGCCAATCCGACCTCTCTTGCGACCATTGCCCCAGAGCATGCCCATTCCACTGCCCAATCTCGCTCCTCCAAGTCCGCCAACAGCTTCAAGCTCATCGCCACCCACGACACGACCTTCGGCATCGATACCTTCGCAGAGCTCCAACATAGCAGCGCGCTTGAGTCGTCTGAAGCCGTCTGTACGAACGATGCGACCCCAGTGCGTCATGCAGAAGCTCGCAGCTCTGCGCTTGAGCCAGTCTTCTTGTGCCGTGCTCGCGCGGTCGAAAATGAGTGCTCCATGCTGAACATCGAGATCGCGAACCAGGCGGTTGACACACAAGTGTCGGAGTCGAGGCATGTCGTAGATATTACTCATCACCAGCATGTTAGCCACATCTTCGAGAGTAGGACCCCCGACGGCCAGGCTTTCTGCGGGCGGAGCAGAGATCGAGTCTGTATACAGGTAGTAGAGGAACGCTTTGACAGCTGGATATGGTTCGGGTATATGCATTCGCCGAGTGTGGAACTCTGACATTTGAGCATTGTAGAGGCGTGAGAAATGCGGCCAGCGCGCGCTGAGAATCAATCGATGTACGTGAATGGGAGGAGAGTTGTGACTGCTGACATCGGGAGACGAGCCCGCCATGGGCGATACTGGATCGTCGTCCGATATTGATTCAAGATCATAAGTATCGTCCTTGAGTGCGGTGATGGTGAAGTCTGTGCCTGAGCCTGTTTCGGGTGGCATGTTGAATGTGCGTGCAAGATCTGCACCAATGGCAGATAGATGTGAGTTTGTTTGTGAATCCGACGTTGGTGGTTTCTGCTCGTTCCGTGCTTCTTGGCTCATCTTATTTCCCAGTAAGCCAAACTTCCGCAGATCGATTGGCAGCACATCAGAGAGGTACTCTTCAGTATCGCCATTGACACCGTTCGCAGGCACCGTTCTGGGCGAGCCCAGCAGCCACGCATGGGTGCCGTCTTGGTCGAGACAGCAATAGTGCCATCGGTAGAGTGGACTGAAGAGATCCTTGCCATCAGCCAGCTTCTGCCATCGTAATGAGTCCAAGTCAAGAGCCGAAAGTGAAGTTTCAAGTGGCATGTTGGTGGCGGGTGTAACAAAGTCCAGCATGCAGCCAGAACTGAAAACATGGAAATGAGTGCCCACATTCTGCATAGGCAGATTTGGCGATGAGATGAATTTGAGGCTCGATATCGAACCAGGCGCGACGGGTAGCGCACGTTGTATTTGCGTGGCCGAGTTCGATTGAACGCCGGTATTTGCAGCATATCCATTTGAGCCAAAAGAAGGCTGTGCTCCAGAATAGCTCGCGAAGCTACTTCCTGAACACCGTGCATCGTCCGAGCCAGCCATGCCATACGACGGGCCACCTTCGAACGCCGGTGAACCTCTAAAGTCCAGCCACCAGATCTCACTGGTCCGATCCATATCCTCGCCCATACCTCCACTGACCCAGATCTTTCCTCCCCACACCCAGCTCGCGTGATCGAAGCGAGGGACGAATCTCCACGTTCGACTCCAGGTCCATGTCTTGAGATCAAGATAGCAGATATCGTCAAGAACACCGTTGTCACTACCACTCATGCCCCCACAGATGAACAGCTTGTCATCGTGAATGACGGCCGAGTGCCTTGCTCGGCCTCTGGGAACAGGTCCATTGATATCAGGTTGCGCCCAGTGCGCAGTCTTGATGTCGAATATCACGACATCAGAAAGGTGTCTCCTGTGCTCGTTTTCACCTCCATATACGAGCAACTTATCGCCTTGCCAGAGACATGAAGTGTGTCCCATCCGTACGCCGGGGATATCACCGTAGTTGTCGACCAGACTCCATTGTCGCGCGGACAGGTTCAATTTAAGAACGTGATTATACACTTCGTCTGTGTACTGATCAAAGCCGCCAAAAGCATAAATCAGGTCATTGCCCACGTATGTGACCGAGGCATTCACCAGGCAGGCGGGACGTTGGCCTACGGTGGTGATGATTCGGGGCATGTACGGTTCTGCGGTGCGCCGGCGACTATTCTTAGTGGGTGACCGGCTCAGAACATATGTGTTATTCGACAGGGCCGAGAAGCGCGCGCTGGCAGACGACATTGCCATTTCGGGATCTGGCACGTCCTCGAATAAGTGAAGCGTGGGCACGAGTGCGGCGGTCGATGGAAACTACAGTGAGCACATGGCTCGGATCGCGTCGTGAGACAGGCGGTCAGCACAGTGGTCGGTCGGTAAGATACCGCTCAGATCAGCGCAGAAGCTGTTATAAGGCCGCAGCGATAGAAGATCAGGTACAGGTAACTCGAAGTAGTGAAGGATGTTCGGGGAGTGATTGTGTGAGTGGTATGGTATGGTATGGCATGGAAGGGCCAGACCGAGCATGTGGATGGCGGGACGGGAGTCTCCGGCCGGACCCCGCCTCGGCACATCCCGTAAACAGAATCAGCGTCATCCTGTTGCTCCTCACGACCGTGGCAGACGAGAGATCAAAACAAGACTTCTTCTTCAACTTCTTCCACTTTCCTTCTCTCTACTACACCCACACTCACAAACCAATTCACACATCCGCGCTCGTCACGCACCCAAGGCTCTCCCGCCTTACTTACCTCCTACCATCAACGGCATACTGCAATATATTCCGCGAACATACTAACCGGATCCCTTGACTGGGCCATCTACAGGAACTTCGACACCCAACACTCTGCATTCATCAGCGGATATGGCAACTGCATCAGTATCGACCCCCATTAAACAACGCCGTGATGGCATCTTCTCCACTCGCCTTGCTGGTGGCCGCATGCCTCTCACTCCCTCGCCTCAGACGACGCCCAAGTCGGTGAGCTTGGAGGCGAGTGAGAGCATCCACCATGGCAACGTCAACTTGACTTCTCGCTTCTCGCGTGCCCAGTCCAAGACCAATGTACGCGACTCTCCCAAGTCCAACATTGCTCGTCGCCACCCCCAGTCGCCCCGCAACCTGGACAACCTCATGAGCGACTTTACACTCTCCGGCACAGGCCCTCGCCCTGCTTCGTCGGCCAAGAACACCCCAACGCGCCCCAAGAGCTCGCGGTCTGGCTCCATCCACCGCACTCCAAAGAGGAGCCAGGGCAAGATCAACTACACTGCTGCCGATCGCTTCATTCCAAATCGTGATGCCAGCGAGGCCATCTCCTCTCAAGGTGCAGCAGTCAAGATTGACAATGAGCGAACTCCAGCACGCCGACCAAAGTCGAGCGCATCCGACGCTGCAGGCGTTGCGAGCGCTTTCGACATGGGTCGTCACTCCACTTTGGACACCGCTCTCTCTTTGGAAGGTCTGAACCTCAACGACAACGAGAATGACGAGGATGACATCCCACGTACCAAGCAGAGCCCAAACACGGTCGCCTACCAGAAATCAGTCGCCGAAGCTTGCGGTGTCAGCATGAAGCAACGCATTCTCGCCTTCAAGCCTGCTGCTCCGGAGTCATCTCGCCCCATCGATCTCCGCTCTCAGTACAACCGCCCGCTCAAGCCAGCTGCCGCCTCTGCATCTCAGTTTCGTCGTCGGGTTCTTACCGCACCAGAGCGTGTCCTCGATGCTCCAGGCCTGGTCGATGACTACTACCTCAACCTCCTTGACTGGTCTTCCGGCAACCAGGTTGCCATCGGCCTTGAGCGCAACGTCTACGTCTGGTCGGCCGAGTCAGGCTCCGTCTCCAGCCTACTCGAGTGCCCAGCTGACACTTACATTGCCTCTGTCAAGTGGTCTGGTGACGGCGCTTACGTCGCCGCTGGACTCGGCACTGGTGAGGTTCAGATCTGGGACGTCGAGGATGGCACCAAGCTTCGCTCCATGCACGGTCACGATACTCGCGTCAGTGTTATGGGCTGGAACAAGCATCTCCTCTCCACCGGCGCCCGCTCTGGTCTGGTGTACAACCACGATGTTCGCATCGCCCAGCACAAGGTCGCTGAGCTCGTTTCCCACACCTCTGAGGTGTGCGGTCTCGAATGGCGCGCCGATGGTGCTCAGCTGGCTACCGGTGGCAACGACAATCTCGTCACCATCTGGGACGCACGTCAACTCACCGCCCCAAAGTTCCAAAAGACCAACCACAAGGCCGCTGTCAAGGCTCTAGCGTGGTGCCCATGGCAGTCAAACCTCCTGGCCACTGGTGGAGGCTCGCATGACCGTATGATCCACTTCTGGAACACCACTTCCGGTGCCCGCGTCAACAGCATCGACACTGGCAGCCAAGTCACATCTCTCCGCTGGAGCATGGGCTACAAGGAGATTGTCTCTTCTTCTGGCTTCCCTGACAACTCGCTCTCCATCTGGAGCTATCCAACTCTGGTCAAGAACATCGAGATTCCGGCCCACGAGTCTCGCGTTCTCCACTCGGCGCTCTCTCCTGATGGACAGATGCTCGCCACTGCCGCTGCTGACGAGTCTCTCAAGTTCTGGAAGGTCTTTGAGAAGAAGGCGGGCTCAAGCAACTTGGTTGGTGGGTCTAGCGCTAGTGCGAAGGCGAGCTTGACCAAGGCCACTACCATTCGATAAACAATGTGTTACAGCACGAGAGACAGGGGTCGCGGCAATTGTGTTCGAATGCGATGGCATTCGCATCAACTTTGGGATTGGCATATGATGATGACGGCCTAATTGTGGCGCAGTGTTTCTGTTCGTTGAGCATTTCGAAGCGGGCATTTCCTACATGGCGTTGTCACTCTAGATGTTAAGAGTCTTTCAGTAGAGAGTTAGGTTCTCAAGTACATTTGCGTCTAATAAACAACTCACCCTCGCTATTCGCGCTTTCAATATTGGCCTGACTGTAATAAGTAAACGTCTAATTGTACCTTAGTATTAAATATAAAGATCTATATCTACATGTACCTAGGTACCTTAAGTATACATGTACCCCGTACCTTAGTAAGCAACAGCGCTCCACATCTTCATATGCATCCGAGGCGGCTGGCTCTTGGCATATGCCTCTCTACCTACATGTACCTTACTATACCTCGTAGGAGGTAACCTCATCCTGCCAGTCACAGGAACAGCAGAACTAAGATACCTGACTCTTTCCTCTTCCATTCATTCACCTAACACGCCTCTGAAACATCACATTCACTGTAGCACTCGGACACGTGGAGATATAGGGTATATATGCCTGAGAAATGCCTCCATAGGTACTAGCTTCCCACTCGGCGACAATGGCGAACCAGTCTACGCTCCGCCAGCGGCACTCCGACCGCCTGTCGCAATGGTTCGACCACTTCTACGCACGACTGGCCGCGCGCGTTGATCAGCTGCAAAGCCGTAGTCCCCTCGACAAGACCACGACACGTCTGGTTGCCACTCTTGCCCTCGCGCTGGCCATCGTCACCAGCAGCTATGGCGGCTATCGATACTACAAAGGCGTTGAGAAGGAGAAAGAGGTGGGCAGGAGGCTGCTACGGCGCAACAGTGGGCTCAAGGCCAAAGACGGAACAAGGACCATTTACGTGCCATACAAGGATACCAGCAGCAAGGTGGTCATACACCCCATCAAGGCCACGACCTTTGACGCACATAGGCGCTTCTTCCTGAATCCGATCCGCCAAAGAAGCTCAGGCAGACAGATTGCGCTGGATGCGCCGCCGACGAACATCAAACCGGGCCTCAATGTTGCCTTTGTGCATCAATTCATGGCAATTATGCAGATTGCGGTGCCGCGACTCGGTTCCAAGGAGTCTGGCCTGCTTGCCACTCACGCCTTCTTCTTATTGCTCAGGACTTACCTGTCTCTCGTCGTCGCTACGCTGGATGGCGAGATTGTACGAGATCTGGTCGCAGGACAGGGCAAAGCATTCCTGCTAGGCCTTGGCAAATGGCTGTCTGTAGGTGTTGTGGCCAGCTACACGAACTCTATGATCAAGTTTCTGCAATCCAAAATCAGTATCGCCTTCCGGACACGGCTAACTCGATATATCCATGACCTATATCTGAGCTCAAATATGTCATACTACAAAATGCATACGCTCGATGGCAGTATAGATCAGGGAGCCGACCAGTTCATCTGCCAGGATCTGACTTTGTTTTGCGACAATGCAGCTCAGCTGTACTCTAGTCTTGGGAAGCCCTTGGTAGACCTGTTTACATTCAATTACCAGCTGTATAGGTCGCTGGGCCCTTTGGCTCTGGGCGGCTTGCTGAGCAATTATGTGGCGACGGCGATCTTGCTCAAGAGACTCAGCCCTCCTTTTGGCAAGTTAAAAGCAGCCGAGGGACGCAAAGAGGGGGCGTTCAGAGCATTGCATTCCAGACTCATCGCAAATGCCGAAGAGGTGGCCTTCTATGCCGGCGGACCCACAGAACACGCCTTGCTGGATGCTGGCTTCAAGGAGTTGAGGAAGATGATGGAGACGATATACCGTGTGAAGATTGGCTACAATATGCTAGAGGATTTCGTGCTGAAGTATACCTGGTCTGCACTTGGATTTGTCATCACAAGTCTGCCTGTGTTCCTGCCAGGCCTACACATTGCACCAGAGCCGCCTCAGAAGGCTGGTGTCACTGGAGACTCACCTGAGAGCACTGACGATAACAAGACGGGATCGCGCACAAAGCAATTCATCACCAATAAGCGACTCATGCTCAACCTTGCGGATGCTGGCAGTCGCATGATGTACGCCATCAAGGACTTGTCTGAGCTTGCGGGACAGACTAGTAGAGTATTCATGCTCATCAGCACCTTGCATCGCGTACATGCAAATGCCTACAATCAGCCCAGAGACCGATACCCCGAACCGTACAATCTTGCTGACGTCCACGGCACGTTACATAAGGGCTACGATGGTGTACGGTTGGAGGATGTGCCCATCGTGGCCCCTGCACCACATCCAGGTGGTGGCGAGGAGCTCATCGATAACCTTTCGTTCATCGTAGGACCAGGTGACCACTTGCTCATCACGGGACCAAATGGTGCTGGTAAGTCTGCTGTCGCGCGTGTGGTAGCTGGATTGTGGCCCACATACCGGGGCCTGACCTCCCGACCACGCACCACCGGACAAGATGGCATCATGTTTCTCCCACAGAAGGTTTACCTCAGCCATGGCACCTTGCGCGATCAGGTCATCTACCCTCACACGGAAGTGGACATGAAGGAGGCAGGTCGTACGGAAATGGAACTGCTTGGAATCCTTGAAGAAAGCAAACTTGGCTACATTCCTGATCGCGAGGGCGGCTGGGATACGAGGAAGATGTGGCAAGACGTGCTCAGTGGAGGCGAGAAGCAGCGCATGAGCATTGCTCGATTGCTGTACCATGAACCACGATACGCGTTCATTGATGAGGGTACATCTGCAGTCAGCTCTGATGTCGAAGGGATCCTATATGAGACGTGTAAGAAGAAGGGCATCAGTAAGTTTCTTGACCTCTTCCACCCACTTTGTCGAGCATAATAACTGATAGACTTCTGCAGCTCTCATCACGATCTCCACGCGTGCCTCTCTCAAGCGATACCATTCTTACACTCTGACCCTTGGCCTCGGTGAAGAAGCAAACGAGTATGAATTCAACAGAATCGGAACTGCAACCGAGAAAAGCAGTGTGGAACGAGAAATCCAGGAGTTGCGTGAGCAATTAAGCCAGGTCGAGGGCTGGAAGCTGAGAAGAAAGGCTATCGATGAGGAGCTATCCAAGGTGTGGGTATCTGGGCAAGAGCTGCCGGCGCCCGAGTACCACAATGGAAGTTCTGAAGGCGAGACTGTCAGTGTCTAAGGAGGTACATGTAGAAGGTAGATGAATAGAACATTTCATCCATCCTTACACCACCACCATCACCCACATGAGAATGGCTCACTGCGCCTAATCCCCAATTCAACGCTACACGCTTTTCATTCCCTCTTTTATCGAGGTTGAGTTTGTTCTATTCTTCATTCTAATATGTACCAGATACTGGTAGTAACTGACTCTATTCATAATAGGAAAACAAAAAAATTGGAGGGGGGCTCCCAAGGTACAGTACTGGAGGCCCCACGCGCACATGACAAAGATTCTCTATATCACAATCTTGCAAGCATGAGAGACAGGAGTAATCAAAAAAGAATTCTCAATTTCCATACTCTCCGGCGTCGTCGAAGGGGCCAATCGCGCCTGAGAACAAGATCGAAAAAAGGCAGCTGTCGCGAGTCGTAATTCCATATAGGCCACATTCGACCCAATGCAGATGCGACTGCCGGCGCCAAACGGTGACCAGGAAGCTTTGACATCTTCTCGGGAAGCGAGACCGGAGAGCCAGCGAGAGGGGTCGTAGAGGTCCGGGTTTTCGTATATGCTGGGGTTGCGGTGCATTGTCCAGGCTTGAGTGGCCACGATGGTGCCGGCGGGGATGTGGTAGCCTCCTAAGACGGCACCGCCGGGTGGGGTGACTCGAGGGAGACATGCAGGTGCTGCGCCGTATAGACGCATGGTCTCTTTGATGACGGCGTTGAGATATGGGAGCGTCTCGAGCTGCTCGTCGGTATATGGCTCGGTCAGAGCGGCGACTTCTTTCTCGAGCTCGACTTGTATTTTTGGGTTCGAGAGGACGGCCCAGATCAAGAACGTTAATGTCGTGGCTGTGGTGTCTGTGCCAGCGAAGATGAAGGTGGCGGCTTCTACGACTAAGTCTTCGTCGGATAAGACCGCGTCCTCTTTGGAGGCATCGGCCAGTATTTTGGAGAAGATGTTCTTGACAGTGGACTTGGCTTTGGTGTTCTCTACTGCCTCCTTTGCACGTTGAAGGATGATTGGGTTGCCTACAAGAGAGACACGAATGGTCAGCAAAGTAATAATTTTCCAGTAATTCGATTGCAAACGCACCTTCAAACATAGCCTGCAATTTAGGATACGGAATATGCTTCAAAATGGCATACAACCAAGGGAAGGCATATGCGAACATGTTTCCCACATTATTCGTTTGAAACTTGATGAGCATCTCATCCTGTTGCCCCCTCTCGAGCATGTGGAAAGACTCTCCAAACATCATCTCGGCGATGACATCGCCAGCGAAAAGAGGTAGCCATTTCAAAAGATCGACTTCTCCGGACGTCGTCTTGGCTTCAGTTTTCATCTGTGTGAGGAGTAGTTCCACCTTCTTGTGCATAGTCTCTTCCCAGTTGGAGCGTAAATAAGCTTGTGTAAAGCCACTGGCGAGCAGCTTGCGATGTGCAGCATGTCTGATTGGGTCTGTCATCTGGAAGAGGCCATAAGGCGCTTCGCCAGGCCTTTTGGGGTTCAGGAAGTGGTAAAACGGGGTTTTGAAGAAACGAGCTCCGATTCTGTGAATTTCCTTGAATGCTACGGGGTCCGAGATGAGGACCTCGTTGGGTGCCATTCGCACAAAGGGTCCATATCTCTGATGCAAGTCGTGGCAATAGTGCGATTGACGTCTGAAGACGGTGGTGTGAAGTCGTGTCGGTATGGCGGTGATGGAGGCATACCATGGCCCCGGGATCTTGCTCAGTGGGGAGAGGAAGACATTGTAGAGAATCTGACCAATTTGGACCAGCAGGAATATGACGGTAGCGGCTAATATCAGTTGCGTAGCACTCGACTCCATCATAGGGACATGTAGGTAAGTAGGAGGGAGGTCTGTAGGCTATTGGACGGGGACGGGGACAGAATCTCCTGTGGCTTTATATCAGCGAAGACCCTCCCGTCTCGTCCCCACCCCTCCCCTCCACTCCACTCCGCTTCCGCCTCCGCCTGCCAGCTTTGCTGGGGTCATGACGGTCAGTGCAGTCAGTCAATCGCAGTGACGAGGGATCCACGCGCTCGCACAGAAGCCAAAACAACAAAAGTTGGACGTAAGGTGGGATGTACCAGGTACTCGACCCCGTCCAGTCGGGTTTTTGTCTTTGTGTGGAGAGCTTGACCAGTCCTGTAACCTACCAGTACCTCCTACATGTGCCAAGGACATCGGTCGGAGTTTCGATATGCCCGCCATCTTGCAGCATCTCCTATGCACACTGGCACACTTGCAGATTGGCGGACTTCATGTACACCGCCGCCGACTTTGCCCTGGACGAGTGCACAAGGCCAGAAGGCGTAGGAGGTAGAGGTACGAGGTACGCTTGCGGGGGTGCACTAGGCAACACGGATACCTCCTCCTCCACCTCCTCCTCCTCCTCCACCTCCTCCTCCTCCTCCTCCTCCTCCTCCTCCTTCTCTCGAGGTGGAGTCTCATCTGAATGTAATCGTCAATTCGTCATTGGAGCCTTTAACCGCGGGGTACAGCATGATCTGGACGCTACCTCCTAACGGGTAAGATGTCCGCGTCGTAATCTTGGCTCACGAGTCATGTTGTCTAGAACGAGGCAGCAGGCATCACGTGCGAGTTGGCTGAACACACAAAGGAGTTATCTCGATACCTTAGGCAAACCTCTCACTGTGGACTGTGGCCGTATGTGTTGCAGCAGCGACGGCTCCCATATTTGTGTACATGTCGGATCGAAGTTTCCTGCCAAAGTGCCGCCGATATCTGCCGTGCTATCGGACGTCGCAGATGTGTACCGAGAAAGCGAACTTTGATCCCAGAATGATGGCTTATTCGTGCTTCTAATACATGGCGAATAGGAACATGATAGCATTAGTTGGCGGTGGCTGGGCCGAGTGCACGCATACCTACCTCCTCCTACTACGATTTTCTGCCCGCAGCTTTCTAGTGCAGCGTCAGTATGGGAAGCATGGGAGCATATATCAGGTCATACAATGTAGCAGTCCTTCAACGCGAGAAACTCTCTGGCACACATATCCTTCTTGACGTTCTGATAGTTGGCCGCCACACACTTGCCATAGACAGCGCCCTAAATGCGGGTCAGTGGGTGGTACCAGGTGGTGAACAACATGCCGACCATCCATCTTGAATGAGTACCTCAGGCGAGCATTTGGCGGCAGCTTCGGCAAATTTCTCAATAGGTCTCGTCCTGCCAGGCATCGTGATGGGCGGAGTGGAAAGGGCAGCGGGAGTAGGAGTGGGAGAGGAGGTGAGTTGAGTTGAAGAGTTCCATTGCTGGACACGTGAATAGGTATGAAAAAAGGTCCCGTCGTCAAGAACATGGAATGCTCGGCAGTGATCCGATTGGATCAAGCTCAACCCTCGCGACGTCCGACGACAACCACAACAAAGCGCGTAACTTCGTTGCTGTCGCGTCGCAAGAACCGACTTTCCCAGACTCACACACCCGCGCATTGCTCCTCGCCAACAGCTTCTACCCACGCATCTCGTAGCCAGAGGCACAGTACAGTGTAGTCGCATCCAGCCTCGCCAGCCGATGGAACGCCGCACCAGATGACCAGGACATACTCGAAGCGCGTCCGCCGGAAATTCGCACCTTAGGGTCAGGCCGACTCGTCCATGAATGGAGCTCAACATGACCGCGAGCTGCCCGAGCTGAGCAATAACCGTGCGTGTCTCCATTGGCGTGGCTGATCCTGTTGAGACTACTGAACATGTTACAGAAATTGAGACACTTTACCAAATCTGTGTATCGGCCTCGAGGTCTGCCAGTCCGCCAATCAAGGCGCTCTTCACCGAATACGATGCATATGTCGAAGAGCAGGGCCTGGATCCGGGCCATGAGAACGCGCTATTCCGCTGGGTTTGCTCCATCGGCGATAGCACGCGACAGCAGCATGCATTGGGACAGTCGATTGATCTGGTGCGCGGGTTGAGGAGTGTGCTTGCCGCGCAAGGTATCGAAACTATACTAGATGATGAACAAGAGGATGAAACGCAATCACTGCGCGTCTCCAATACACCACCTAGGAAGAGGGACTCAAGACCGGAAAGACGCGTATCCTTTGGCGATGCGAATGTGGAGGAGACATGGTTGAGCGAGCACACCGAGTCGCTTCGACCACTTCCGGCGCCAGTGCAGAATGGGTTGCTCAGCAAGCCACCACGCAGCGGTAGAGAGCCAAATCGCACACATCGCGCGAGATCAACGAGCAGTTCGCATATCTATGAAGCACGACGGCCTGCGCCGGAGCACCGTCAACCCCAATTGGAGGACCCAAAGAACTCGACGCTGGTGTTGGAAGTGTCACAGACCCAACTTGAGCAGAATGCTGAAGCCTTCTACGCGACCAGCGAATGGCGGACAGTGCGGCGTCTCTTTCATATCTGGCATGACCAAGCGCTGGCATTGCAGAGTCAGCACATGCAAGCCTGGACATTCGCCGTCAACCATGATCGGCGCAAGCTACTCAAGGAGTCGTTCGACACACTAGTTGGACTGTACGAGGAGCGCAGACTGGAGCGAGAACGTGCTCTACAAGCACAACGATGGGAGGATGAACAGCAAGCTCGCGAGCGCGATCGAGAAGCTGACCTTGAACGCAGACTGCAAGCATACAAGCAGCAGCGTGATGAGCACTACGTGTGGAAAGCGTTCAGCAACTGGCACGAGTCCCTACAATATCAAAGAAGGTGTCGCGATATTGTCAAGGAGAGCATTTTGAAGAACAGATACTTCCACAGGTGGCGCAAGCTGACTATTGAGAATGCTACAAAGTCACGTAGCATATTGACCCAGAAGTACCTGGACTTGTGGAGAGCCCAGACTGCTCAACGCATGCTGAATCACACGCAAGCCGAGGCTCACTACGAAGAGACTTTGACCATGCGATGCTTCCAACGCTGGTTCTGGGATTTCTGTGCCCTACGCGTGGAGCGCTGGCGCGACCAGAGCCTGCGGCGCAAAGCCTTTGATACATGGACTGCCACAGTGCAGAGCCACCGGACTCGAGAAGAACAAGCTACAAGGTTCCGACATCAGCGACTATTGCAATCAGCATTGTGGACGATGTCGCAACGCAAAAATGAGTTAGAGCTGGCCTCTCAGACTGCAGAAAGCCTTGCTCGGCGAAAGCTGACCGCACGCTGCTTTGACGTTCTAGAGATGCGGGCGAAGCTAACACCCCGAGAGAAGACTTTTACACTCCGGATCAGGCTCAATCTGAAGCGGAAAGCTTTCCAGGTCTGGAATCTACATTTCACATTATCCCGACAAGCGGTGGCGGTTGATCGGAAGCGCATTCTGCAATCTAGCTGGACTAGCTGGAACGATGCTCTTCGATGCAAAGCACTTGGTCAGCGTATTGACGCGCGTATCGCAGTTGAGAACTTGTATAGGTGGGTATTGCAAGCCCGCCTCAGGTCGTTCCAGCGTGCGCAGAATGAGAAGTTGATGCGACGGACGTTCAATGGATGGGCTTTCAGGCTGTTGGGGCAGGACGCCGCCCTCGTACAGACAAGCATTGAGTTCGAGACCAAACAGCGATGGAGGCTCATGCGCTTTGGCATGACCAGCTTAAATCGAGCAATGCGGCAGCGTGAAGATGCAGAACGGGCGGCTGTGGAGTTCGCTAACAGTCGAGCACTGCCTAGGGCCCTTGTGGTCTGGAAAGAGCGCACCGATCACGCACGTATGCTTGCCAAGTGGGCATCTGATGCTCGGTTCTATGTGCTTGCAACTCGAACGTTGAAGGTGTGGCGAGAACGGACCAGCGAGCATAAATATCAGCGTCGACGCGATGCATATGCTCAAGTGCGGTCGAGCGTCAAGCTGAGGATCGTCACGCAGTGTTTCCACCGATTACGAGATCGGAGTGTCAAGGTACAAGCAATGACACGAGAAGCGGACCAGCGAGCACGAGCTCGTCTCCATAGAATTGGCATCGAGGCCTTTGACAACATGCGAGTTAAGGCTGCACAGTATGGAGAGCTCGCTTTACAGGCAACAGCCATCGATCAGCAGAAACTTCTCGGCTCTGCGCTGGCTGCTCTCGTGAACCAGCAGATCGATCTGGCAACTCTCGACCAACAAGCTCTGTTGTTTCGACAGGAGACGGATCTTGCTCTCCTCGCCGGCGCCCTCAAGCGCATGCAATGGGGAACTTTCACGGCCGCTCGCCGCGTTGAGAGCGCCGATGCCCTTGGGGCGCGCAATCGTGATCAACACATGAAGCAGATGCTGCGACACTGGGCATCGCAAGCCAGTGTACGCAAGATTGCGAGGCTGAAGCTTCAAGAGGCAGGCGAGAGTCCCAGCTTGCGACCTGCGAGTCGAGCCGCTGCCAGGTCTGCCGAACGACCAAGCTTCCCTAGCTCACCTCCCGCAGCTGCTGCCACGCCGGGCTATATGCGAACTCCCTCCAAGACGCGAAGACCAGCACGCTTCAAGCCTTTGCCCACCCCAGCGCATGTGACGCCCTTTGCATTTGATCAGTCGTATCTTGTCACGACCCCTGCACCGTTTGCTGCAGTCAGTCCTGATGTGGAAAGGGAGAAAAACACAGAAGCAAGCGACATATTCGAGGGCTTGACTCCGCAAATCACACCCTTTGCACGAAAATTGAGGGCTGGTGGAGTCAGTGCCACACCTGCACGGGTACCACCAAGCGCCCTCAGAACCAGCTTATTCGGAAGATCGTTGGGTCCAGGTGGGACGGCAAAGAGCGTGCGCTTTGCTGGTTCCAGGCGATTCGGCACGGGACTGGGCAGACTCAGCAGTGCTGGGGAGAGTTCGTAGGCGCCCATAGTTGATTCAAAGCAATGTCCATGTCTCCAGCCGCATCCGATATTGCGACGCTTCTCCCGCCGCAGTTGCATGTGCTACGGCACTTGTGCATGGCATCCGTGAAACCATCGGCAGAACGACATGCGGAGGAATCCGTCCTGCCATCCAACCTGTAGTCCTGTACCCGGGCAAGTTGCGCACGCGTGACATTTGCCAGCCGTGTCACATCGAGTACCATGATCGGCAGCGCTTGTAATCGGAGAGCTGGAGAACAATAGGTCGGCGTCATATTGAGCTCGCGGCTACGTACATGGCCTGCTGGCACTCCCGTTACCGACCACGATGGGTACGCAGATGGTGGAAATGCCCAACCGAACCAAGATGGAGGCTCCCCATTCCCTCCCTCGTGTTGAGAGCGGCAGCCCATTCTGGAACGACAACTTTGCGAGGACTTTTTTTTTTTGATTTGAAAAGAAAAAAACATAACTACTCGCGATGAGAATCACGGTCCCCGTCACGAGACCCATGATTGTACTTGGAACAGGCTCACCGCACCGGAAGGTTACATGCACTGATTCTGTATTGACCAGAGCAGGCACTGACAATTTCACGCCACGCGCAACGTCGTCTCATCGGCCGGCACTCGCACACAATCGAAGACTGACACTCGCCATCGCTGTGCCACTCTGCTGTCTGTTCCTGCTCGCCGTCCTCGGCTGCGTACTCTACTGGACCAGACGTCGGCACCCACTCCGACATGGCACGGGTGGAAGACGGAAAAGTGGTCCAGAAGTCCATCGCAACAACTTCATTGAGCCTCCAACCACGGCCCCGGCCCCGGCCCCGGCCCCTCCTGCGGACTCGAGCCCAGAAGAGCAGCCTGAATGGCAGCGGCCCTCGACGGCTATCAAGAGATCGGATGATGGCTTGTCGAGAATCACAGAACTGCCTTCGGTGTCTGATGACACGCCTGGTCGCCGCACTTCACGCGAGCTTCGTGAACAGCCACCACTGTCACCGACTGCACCGCCACTAGAACTTCCTTCTTCACTCAGTTCTCAATCAGAAACGATCCATAGTCTGGACAGCAGTAGCGATGGTTTTGCCGGACACTTGAGTGGACTCGACGAAGAAGATCCCTTCTCCGATCGTGCTGCTGCTGCTGCTGCTGCTCCGATGCCACTCCAGGAGACGTCGCCCGAGATATCTCCGTCTTCACTGCCAGTACAGCATCGACCTCACATCGAAACTGCCAGCTCTGTGGGTGCAGCCACGTCTGAGAGTTCTACTGAGCATCCTGTCACGGCCATCAATACGCAAGGACCCAATAGTGTGAATGATGCGCAACAGGATGACGAACCGAGTGGTAGCCCAGCAGTAGTGTCTCGAGCAGCATCACCATCGTCTGCACTTGAGCATTCTTCCGTCGAAATCGAAGCAGCTGGCTCTCCTTTGCAAAGTGATGAATCTCAACACTTGCAGCTAGCAGGCCACTCCAACGAAACTGCACTCCACCATCATCATCATCATCCATCTGTCCTCGATTCTAGCGCTCCTCCTCCTCCTCCTCCTCCTCCTCCTCCTCCTCACGACAATGCTACATCCCGGAACCCTTTTTCTTTCACCATACCAGCCACCTCTGCACGTAGCAGCATCGTAGGAGCGACAGAGTTTCTACTACCGCACGCCACACATCTCGAAGAGCAGCGTGAGAACAACAACAACAACAACAACAACAACAACAACAACAACAACAACAACAACAACAACAGTGCCGAGGATACGGCCTCGAGTAGGGAAGAAGAGCACTTTCTCGATGCCTTTGTCCTGCCGACTCGCAGTAGCAGCAGCAGCAGCAGCAGCAACGAGGAGTATCCGGCGCCGCCACTCTCGGATAGAGGATCTTGGTTGCATCGTGAGGAAGACCAAGACCAAGACCAAGACCAAGACCAAGACCAAGACCAAGACCAAGACCAAGACCACGATACAGGCGCTACTACTACGGAGCAGCTGGATGGTGGCGGTGGTGGTGGTGGTGGTGGGTGACACTAGCACTGGATTTCAAAATCCTTCGGCAGTACAGTACAGTGCAGTACAGTACGTACTAACGTAGGTGGGTAAACAAAAAATGTGTATAATGAGTGTATATCGGTTGGTTGGAGGGATGGATGGATGGATGGATGGATGGTTGGATGGATACCTTACAAATGTGTTACTTTTGGTGTTACTTTTGGTAAGGTTGGTAGGTAGGTAGGTAGGTAGTCAGGTAGGTAGTCAGGTAGGTAGTCAGGTAGGTAGGTAGATGTAGGTGGTTAGTTGTCTTTGATACCTACATTACCTACCTTACCTACCTTACCTTACCTAGGTACATACATACATACATACCTCATAGTAGATATCCATCTATCCATCTATCCATCTTATCCATCTATCCATCTTATCCATCTACCTTATCCATCTATTGCTTCTTCTTCTTCTTCTTCTTCTTCTTCTTCTTCTTCTTCCGCTCTTTTTTTCTTCTTCTTCTTCCTCC
>JH792488.1:219597-233503 GCA_000291705.1 Sphaerulina populicola P02.02b
CTTCTTCTTCTTCTTCCGCCTTTTTTTTCTTCTTCTTCTTCTCCCTCCCTCCCCTTTTCCTTTTCTATTCTACTAACATAACTACATCCCCTCCCCTTAGAAACCTACTTTGTTCCCTCTAGTACTACCTTACTATGTACCTACCTACGTATATACCTAACCTTACTAGGTAGATATAGATATAGATATATATACCCTCCTAGGTTAGGTATAGGTATAGGTATATAGGTTAGGTAGGTTAGGTTACCTTACCTTACGTTTAAGTAACGTGTATATACATACATACATAGCTAGTAGGTAGTATAGCGTACGTGTTTTGTGTCACTGTCACACCTCCTATAGTAAGGTACCTTAGGTAGATTCGCACAATTTTCTTTCTTTTTTTCTTTCTTTCTTTTTTCTTTCTTTCTTTTTTTCTTTTCTTTCTTTTTCTTTTTTCTTTTCTTTCTTTCTTTCTTTCTTCTCTTTTTCCTTTTTTCTATTTTTTTTTTGCACGACAGCTGGGAGTTGTTGCATTACATATACATGTATGTAACTACCCACATCTCATTCATGCATTGTAACAAAGAAGGGGATTTTGTTTTTGAAACTTGGTACCTAGCTGAGCTTGCAGCTTGCAGCTTTGGAGTTACTCTACCTCCTAGGAGGTACATCTACCTTACCTCTCTGTGACCCATTTTGTGTTCGTTGGTAGACTTGCTTGCTTGCTGGGCTGGGCTGGGCTGGTTGGCTGGTTGGCTGGCTGAGTTTGATTGATACCAGGTATGTACCTAGATGGTGGACAAGACGGGTTTGAGGGGGTTGCGTTGCTCTACTACATTACCTAGGTATGTTTCGTACACATACACACGCACACACACACACACACACACACATGCAGTCTTGCCTTGTTTCTTTGTCCGCCTGGGGTGTTTGAGGTAGATGGGATTGTGTATGGGTTAACGGATGTATCATCATGTGTACGTTGGAGGGACGTTGGATTGGAACGTCAGTTCAATTGGAAGAGGTATGTACCTACTTCCCGGATCTGGTGGGAAGAGGTTTGTTCTGTTGCGTCTCTCCGATTCTGCTCACTTTGTCGCTTTTGTCGTCCCTGCTGACGCTGCTACTGCTGTTGCTTCTGCGGGATCGTCTTCTTCTTCTTCTTCTTCTTCTTCTTCATCTTCATCGCTCAAGAGATATGCAGGCTCCTTGTTCGAAATGCCGTCGGACGCTGAAGATCTTGCGAAAGAATAAGGGAAATCCCGACGTGGATATTGGAACTTGGGATAGTACAGCTCCAGCGACATGGTCTTCGAACCCAACAGCCGGAAGCATCAGTATCGATGAAGCACCCACACCGTTTCCGAATTTGTATGATACTTTTTCCTTTCCTTCTCCTTCTTCTTCTTCTTCTTCTCCTTCTCCTTCGCTGGAGACTGGCCTCCAGCCAACAACGACTAGCACTCACCAGGTTTCCATCTCACATGTGACGAATACTTGCCGAGATTGTCGAGTCACTGCTGCAACAACACCAACAACACCAACACCAACACCAACACCAACCCCAACAACAACAACAACGTCAGCTGGCACATTGGTCGGCGACGATGCTTCACAAAGGCAGCAACAACAACAACAACGGCACCGATCACAAGTGCCGCTCGTTATCGCGGTGGTAACACTCAGTTGTCTGATCCTAGTCATCAGCCTAGTCCTAGGATGGCTCAGGTGTAGACGTCGTCGTCGTGGAAAGCTCCCACAAAAGCAAGAAGAGCTCATAGAGCACGCCTGCCTGCATCGCGCTAGCAACGTCGATGACAGTAGCCATGATTCCGTGACAGGTGTTGCACACGTGCAAGAGAAAAAGAACAACCTTTTCACCTCCTCATCCTCCTCAAGTCCAGCAGGGCCATCTCTGCTGCCTGATGCCAGTTCCAGTACGCGGAGACTTCTATCCCCGTCAGACAACAACAACATTGTTCTGCCTGATCGACCCGGGAAGCGTGCGCGTGGAACTCGAGATCCTTATCCTAGGGTTTCGTCTGGCAACATGGAAGACTGCCATCCCGCTTTCTTCATTTTACCCGACGACGACGACGATAATGATGATGATGATGATGATGACGATGACGACCATGCCAGAGATGTGAGAGACAGGTTGCCCCCTACACCTCCGCCAAAGCATCGGATGATACCGCCGAGAGCACCTCCATCGTCGCCGACACTATCGCCGCGACACGGCAGATCTTCTGGCCGCGCAGAGCAACGTCAGATGCAGGAAACTCCTCAGGTTCGAACATTGCACGAACTACCATCAGTCTCTTCGCGTTCTGTTCTGATCAAATAGAGAGTCCGTATGTGGGGCTCGGATGACGTCCCACGTATTTTGCTGATATTCTTAGCAGGCCGACAGACAGCTCATAGAGTTTTCCACTCGGCTGTTCGACGGTTTTGACATCTGGGATGGGCCTGTTTGTGAAACGGTTCCGGGGATCGATGTGCACGTAATTCCAGATCGAAGTACGGGGGTCGTGAGAGGAAGCTGCTTCACGGTGGAAGAGATCTGCTGCCTGGTGTTGTTAAGTGATAGAATTAATGGTTACCTAGCCTACTGTAGGTAGGAGGTAGAAGGTTAGGAGTTGATGTTCGATCTGCATGCTTGATTACCCGTCTAACTTCTTGCCTTTCACAGGGCATATGTAGTTTCTACTCCTCCGCATACAATTGTCAAGCGACGTGAGAGTCTGTGATTCGTTTGAGATCTTCCTGGTCGACCCTTGCTAGGAGGTACCTCCATTGCGCTTGCGAGTGAAGCAAATAGCGAACGGGGCGTGCGGGACACAACGTGGATTTGTGCATGTTCATGATCGTCGGTGTCTGAGGAAGAAGAAACTCTCCTGTCCCCATGGAAGAGTGGTCTGGCTGTTTGGGAATGCTTTCATCTTCAGTGGCGAATGCTTCATCTTCAGAGCAATGAAACATGCATGCTACCTACCTCCTAGCATGAAGGAAGCTGAGGCTGAGGCTGAGGCTGAGGCTGAGGCTGAAGCGGAAGCGGAAGCGGAAGCGGAAGCATTGGCATCTGCAGGCGTGGACGGCGTGGTATAGGCCTGGGAGTGTCACATGGCGGACCTGACTTGCCTCCGAGATCAGGTACAGCACAGCGGTACGGAGCATGACGTCCTGTACCTAGGCTATAGCAAGGTGTGAGTAAGCATGAAGCGGTGCCTGGGCAATCCTGGTGACTGGTCGGTCTGCCATTATGGCATTACCTACCTCTATGATTTCCATCTTCATTTATTGGGCTCCGAGAACTGGCACTGGGCGTTTCAGAAGCCCGTGCTAGATAGACTCAAGGCTGCTTCCGAGCGCTGCGAGTCATTTGCACTAGGTAACCACCATATGGGATGATGATGCATCTCGACACTGATCGCCAGGTTGCATTGCTCCAAGTGGTAATACATAATAGTGGTCGAAGCTGCTTCGACCCGCCAACCGCCACGCCACGATGCTTCTCGGCCTGCACGAGCGGTGCCGAGACAGGTGTTTTTCGCGTTCATCAGGCCCTTGCCTTGACGGAGAACGCGGAGGCGGAGGAGAGCGTGCCAACTGCCAATGCGTGCGCCAGGCCAGGATGCATCCCCAATGCACCATTGGATCTCCCGTCGCCTGCCCACATATCGCAGTATACCTCACAGTGAGTTAGTAGTATGACTGCCACTAGGAGGTACTGCGCACAGCAGACTACACATATACCTACATATATGATATATAGTTCGCGGCCAGAACGGCAAGAATCAAAAGAATGCAATTGCACCGGTGCTTTGCCCGTTTGCCGTTTCCCGTTGCTCCTCTCGCACACGAATAATAGCGCGCTCGCGACGAAGTCATCCGGGCTAGCCTGACTGGAAACAAGCGAGCGTTTTACACCTGCGATGGAGAGCCCGAGGCGGCGAGGCGGCAGTGGTGATTGTGCTTGGTGTCAGACCATCACTGCGCGCTGCACCGCCCGTTGGTGTGTGAGCACAGAGTGATAATCACACGAGATGGCGACGTAGGCGCGCGCGCGCTCGCTTGACAAGTCCATTGGAAATCATTCCTACTAGGAGGTATATGTCGTGGTTGTGATGTCCAGCTGAAATTGTCGTTGGGTTGCAAAGCAGACGTGCACTGACATCCCGCAGAGGCCTTGCCAGCCACTTTTCAGTTCTATTAGACGCGGAGGCTAGTTAGCAACTGCAGCGCAATCCCCCAGGCGCTTCGACTCTCGCTCGATACCTACCTCCTGTACCTACTACTACTGGGCCTTGTGCTCTCACCTCATCACCCACCCGCCACCCGCCGTCCTCCCCCTCCCCTCCTCCTCCGTTGTACGTTTCCGCCTCGCCTCGCCTCGCCTCCCTCTCTCCCTCCTGTCGTGCGCGTTCAGCAGCAGCACCTCAGCGTGGTGAGCGAGCTTCTTGTCGCACGGGGGCCACTTTCTTCAGCAGATTGCGACTGGGATCGGCTGCTGTCACGCGCCGTTTGGACCCGCTGCCGAACGAGCCTCGAACCGGTATCGACGTCGACGTGGACGTGGACGTGGGCAACCTGCTCGACCCTACCATACCTCACTCACCTGCCTGCATTGCTGGTGGTTGATTCCTGAGGTTGCCTTTGCTGCTGCTGCAGGCGCGAGCGGGCGTGCTCGTTCATACTACCCTCCCTCCCGTTCCTTACCTAGGAGGTACCTGACCCAGTGGGCTGCACTCCCAACCGTGTCAGGCTTGCGCTCCTCGCCCAGATACTGCTCCTCATCACATCTTCGTTTCTTTCCCACGACACGCTCTCGTTGAAAGCAACCGGCCGGCCTTGCTACGACCTGCGGACCGCCAGCAGCGCTAGGGGCTATCCTTCTACCAGATAAGATAGCATCTACTGTCCTGTACCGCAGATTCGCTCGTCCGCCTGCAGCACGCACGCGCAGACGCGCCTGCTGCTTTCAGGAGGCCAACAACGGCTCCCGTCCGTTCCCATCGACACGTGCGGCGCCTGCACGAGTGGGGTCGCCCACGGAGCATCCACCTGCTATCTCACACGCCTGCATTGAGCATTCCGCAGCGCCCTGCCGCCATTCACCGCCTGCCCTGACACCATGTCCGCGGCAGTGCAGCAACAAAGCGAGCGCTTTGCATCTCCCACTGCCCAATTGTCGACGTCTCCACAGCCTGCATCGCGACGAGCCGGTCAGTCGAACAATGCGTCCTTTCCCAATCCGCCGCCGACGCAGCAGGGCACGATGAGTACCTCGACCTACCAGCAGTTCTATCCAGAAACGGGGGCACCATCGACTACGCGCCCCATCTCACAACATACGCCTACGCACGCGTCGAAGACACAATCCGCCCACAATTATGCCAGCGGAAGCGATCGAGATCACCAGGGCAGCGACAGCGAGCGAAGGAGAACACAACGAGCATCGCAACAGCCGCAAGAACCGCCTGGGAGCGGGCGGAGTCAGCGGACAACGCGCAACGCGCCAGCGCCGAGCAGATCGCAGACGTCAATGGGTCAGCTGCCCGTGGGAGCTGACTTGCCCCGAGAGAACAGCGCGGTCATCAACCGCATCGTAGTGGACGACCCACAGACTGACCGAGCGAGAGAAGAAGCGCGCAAGGCTGAAGCCCTCCCCAACAACCCTGTCTCACAAATGGCAGGCTTATCGTTGGAAGCCGCAGAGCCCGCATCTGTGCCACGAAGCCGGCAAGAACACTTGAAGCACTCCTCCTCCAACCGGAAAGAAGTCAAGTTTGGTGACTATATCCTCGGTCAGACCATTGGCGAAGGCGAGTTTGGCAAGGTCAAGATGGGGTGGAAGAAGGATTCGACGGTTCAGGTCGCCATCAAACTGATACGAAAAGAGACTCTGGCGGGCAACAACACTCGACTTCCTAAAATCTACCGCGAGATCTCCATCCTTCGCGAATTGCAACATCCTAACATTGTCCGCTTGCATGAGTTTGTCGAAACAGAACGACACATGGGCATAATACTCGAGTATGCATCTGGAGGCGAATTGTTCGACTACATCCTCAACCATAGATACTTGAAGGATCCAGCAGCTAGGAGGCTGTTTGCCCAACTTGTGTCCGGTGTCGGCTATCTCCATAAGAAGGGCATCGTCCACCGTGATCTCAAACTGGAGAACCTTCTGTTGGACCGCAATAAGCACATCATCATCACTGACTTCGGCTTTGCCAACACATTCGACCCTGCCGACGAGCTGAGCGAGGATGCAGAAGGGAGAATCTCCGACAAAGATTATGTCAAACGCCACGGCTTTGACAAGGTCATTCCCTGGCAAGACGGTCGAGAAGGCGGACATCGGAGAGGTGATTTGATGCAGACGTCGTGTGGAAGCCCATGCTATGCTGCTCCTGAGTTGGTGGTCAGCGATGGACTCTACACGGGTCGTAAGGTGGATGTCTGGAGTTGCGGCGTTATTCTGGTAAGTCGAATCCCTTCACACGTGCTTCTGCCTATGCTGACATCCACAGTACGCAATGCTAGCAGGCTACCTACCCTTCGACGACGATCCCGCAAATCCCGAGGGAGACAACATCAATCTCCTCTACAAATACATCGTCAGCACGCCGTTGACCTTCCCCGAGTACGTAACACCACATGCTCGCGATCTTTTACGACGGATACTGGTTCCAGACCCAAGGCGGCGCGCAGACTTGTTTGAAGTAGCTCGGCATAGTTGGCTGAGCGAATATACGCACGTTGTGGGCTTCATCGGCAGCAAGGTGAAGAGCGAAGGAGGCTTCATAGACGCCACGATGCAAGAGGAAGATTCGCAACTCGGACGCAGTGCTTCAGTCAGGGAGCCTTCGAGCAGACCAACAGCAGAAAGAGCATCGTCATCGCTAGCGCCCAGGCATGCGGGAGCAGCAGGCATGGGCGGCGATGATGCTAGCGACATCAGGAAGCAGCAGAGAGACGCCAAGCGTAGGACGGTGCAGGTCGAATATGTGGCCCCTCAAGGCGCGACTGCGCGTGGCGAGGCAAGCCCGGAACCTGTCAATCGAAGACCACTCCCCATTACAGCTATTGCTGGACCGGGCAAAACTCGGGCAAGGACGGATGCGCAAGGTCCAGTGGAGGTTGCGCCGCAACGAATCGACACTACAATGCAGCCGCCCCCATCTCGGTCGGGTCGAGACCAAGGCAGGGTGGTCTCGTCTGACCAGAACGGCGGATATGCTGCATCTGCGGCCAGCGCGATCCCACGACCCAATACAAGCGGGACACTGGGCGGCACGTCTCGACTACCATCACGTGGCAACTCTTACAGTCAGCCTGCTGCTGCTCAGCCAACGAACACTACCGTCACTGGGTCGTTCTCGCAGCCCAAGTCCAGCTCAGGCTACATCATAGCAGGTGCGGGTCCAGTCGCCTCAGATCCAGGAGAGCTGGATGTGGACGGAAGACCCCATAGCGAGCGAACACCTTCTGGTGGCCGCCAACAAACATCACAACGGCCATATACGGACGGCAAATCATCTGGCCATCGACGGAGCAGTACGCTAGGCAGTCTTGCGGACAAGGTCATGAATCGCAGCAATTCCAAGCGTCAATCGCAGCCACAGTCACAGCAACAAGACACTGGCAATGGAGTTCACAGCAGCGAAAAGCGCAATCGGAAGTACCCCCCTGTCAGCATGAAGAATGCGATGCCATATGGCGGCAATGAAACGACGCCGCGGCCATCCACCGACAGCCGACGACCCAGTTTCAGCATAGGCCGCAAACCCTCCAAAGATGGCAGTGTCACAGGTCGAAGGTCGTCCCGTCGCTTCTCCTGGCTTCCAGGTAGTCTTAGCATGAACAACTTCGCTGGCAAGAAGGCCGAAGGGTATGACTCTGGCGGCGATGATGGTTATCAGCCAGTTCAGTCCCAGCAGCCCGGCAGAGGGAGACCGGAAAGCCACGGTATACCATTTGGCCACGGCGCTACCGACAGTCCGCAGGCCACGCAAGATAGCATACCGCTCTACCAGGACGAGGACAGGGAGAAGTACCATGAGCGTGCAAGTGGCAGCAACGCGCCCAGCTCGTCGCAGTTCAACAAAGCGCTCCCACCGTCGCCTGCACCATTCCCACCTGTTACACGCAAGCAGTATCGGGATGATGGCTATGGCGGTAACCGCCTCGAGAGTGAACCCCCCGAACGATTTTACACTCCAGATCTTGACGTGACCGATGCGCCCAGCGCCGAGCAATACAACATTAGTAGTAATGGCGAATGGCAACCTGCATCACAATCACAACTGTCGCAGGTGTCGCCCGAGTCTACGCGACGCCGCGACGAGTCATTGCGGCCTGCACAGCGTCGCTTCGCGGATAGTTACGAACATGGACATGGTGGCAGCTCGAGCGCGACCCGCAAAGTTATGGATTTCTTCCGCCGCCGAGGTCGAGAGCGGGAGACATAGGAGTTTCCCGTCGTTCGTCGCCTCAGTGGCAGAAAACGCGGGCCCAGTGGATACGCAACTGATGGTGCTGCCAACGCATAGAAAGTCCTTGCGAGGACTCTAGCAAGCGTCCACTGCGTGGATTTTTATGACGTACACGGGGCATCAGCAAGCGCGCTGGCGGGCTTCCTTGTGCCATCAGCGGAGATGCTGACTCCGTCAGAAGGCAACGCGGGATGGGCCAGCCTAGGATGAGTGTTGTTTCTTCACATGATATGCATGCTCTTGGAGGTCATTCGATTCAAACTGTAATGCATTGTGAGTGTAATCTAATAGTGTTCTCGGGAGGGCCATGGATTCAGCAGCACAAGCGACGGCGTTTTAGCAAGCAAGGCGAGGGACTGTTTTCTCAGTGGCATGTATTAGTGATAGATGCGAGTATAAATGTCTAGGGTGTGAACAGAAGGCGGCACCTTTTTTTCCAGTGGCGCATATCCCTACCTGACCTTTTGAACCCGATGCTGAATGCACACACTATCGACACGATTCTCGACCTGGCTCTTGAGTCGCAATTGGGAAGCTTCAGGTCTTTTGTGTCCGGCAGGATAGGGGATATTCTAGTGGAAAGTGGAAGTGAAAGTGAACGTGAACGAAGTGGAAAGTGGAAAGTGAAAGTGGAAAGTGAAAGTGAAAGTGAAAGTGAAAGTGCAAGTGCAAGTGCAAGTGAAAGTATCTAGAGTCGGTTGAGTCAAATGTTGTATTGTGTCAGTGTTTTGCCTATGTTCTTGCTTGTTACGATGCCCTGATTCCATTGCATGTTTAGGGAGGTACCTAGCGAAGACAACGCGCATGAGAGCGGATGAGGATGATGTTGTTTGGTCGATGAAGACAAGATCAGCTGCGCGCTGCCCCTACATCAAGGCAATGGGCATGGCTCGAGCGGCTTCCATGCCCGTCCTTCTCCCCCCAATCGAAATTTGAAAGTCAGCTTCAGCAATTGTGGGATCAAACATCCATTGACAAACTGCACGACCCACTTCGGCGACGTGACCATGGCGAGTACGAAACCACGCTGGCGCCACAAGCTGCGTCGCTCAGAAGAGTTGAAGACAGAAGGCCTTCTCGGCATCGAGGCTCCTTTCGGTGAGCTCAAGCGGCCTCCGTTTCGCTTCTTTGCTCTGCCGCGTGAGCTGAGAGACGCAGTCTACAGCTGTGTCTTCGGAGGCTCCGAGGGCAAGCAACGCCATAACCTTGCCGCTTTCAAGGATCCAGCCATCACGTTGGTCAGCAAGCAGGCTCGTCGGGAGGCTCAGTCGATTCTGTTCGCAGGCTGCTGTTGGCTCCTCACCGTCGGCGCCAACTATGGTGAGCCCTCACGCAAAGCTGAGACGGGCCAGCTTGCGATCAGTCCGCGAGTGCACAGAAGTCTACGTGCAGCCGGGCACGATGCCGTCTTTCGCGACATTGTTGTTCGAGTCGCAGGATTGAGTGTGGTCGCGTCGATTCGCCGGCAGCATGATCAGCATCCATGGGTGCAGAACAGATTGATTGCTTCTGTCCATATCAAGACACACCCATCGTTGGAGTTCGAAGACAAGGGCGATGGAGGTAGTCTGTCGCCGATCTTGAGCCATACTACCTCCACCTCCAGACGTAGTGCTGAACAAGTGGCAGACACCCTCCGCGTAGCTCAAAAGGTTGCAGAGAAGCTGCGAGCTCGGGAGGACTTCACTGGCTACACGTTGCACGACCTTGAGGCAATAGCCAGAAGCTTCTGTTTCATCTGATCTTGGTCAAAGCATTCCGAATAACTGCTCTTTCACGACGGACTATGGTGGACGAGGGGAAGAAAGGGGGAAGAAAGGTCGGGAATGCCAAGGTGGAGGTAGACATTTTATTGGTGCGGTGCTGGCTCCGCACGAGAGCGCGCTAGTTCAATCAGAGACTAGATAGTCGAGAAAAATATCTACTGTACCTCCCACCTCCAGGAGAAACACATTTCCATTGCCAATCATCAACACCAACATCACTGTCACTCATTTCATCGCCTTCTGTCATTCTATCACGACTGTAGGACTGAAGGGGTGCGGTATCGAAGGTTGCAATACACGTGCACTTTTTCCAGCACACCAAGATGCGCCGAGCGTTCCAGCGATGCTCTGCATCACTGACACGACCACTGTCGTCGACCCTCATCAGCACATCGCGGGCTACGCAGCAATGCCTGCGCACGCAAGATGTCCTTCCCCGACACATTTCCATCACCTTTCCCGCCACACGCAATCTGCATCAGTCGAGCAGACTTCGAGACGCCGCCACTGAGCAATCGATACCCACCGAACCCATCACCCGCTTCGCCGATCTGGGAAAGCACAAGATCTTGCACTCCAATGTTGTGCGCGCACTGACCCAGGATATGGGCTTGGAGACGATGACTGAGGTACAGACGAGGACCATCAACGAGGCGATCAAGGGCCAGGATGTGATTGCGCAGGCGAGAACGGGAACGGGAAAGACATTGGCTTTCCTCCTTCCCATCTTGCAGAGAATCATCAACGAAGACCCATCGATTGCAGAGCGAGGACATGGGCGTCGCGGCTCACGCGCGACTGCCGATGACATTCGAGGTTTGATCATCTCACCTACAAGAGAATTGGCCGAGCAAATTGCAGCTGAGGCGAAGAAGCTGTGCAGAAACACTGGTGTCATTGTGCAAACTGCTGTCGGTGGCACGCAAAAAGTGGCGGGTTTGAGGGCCATCCAGCGCGAAGGATGCCACATCCTGGTGGGCACTCCAGGTCGTCTGAAGGACCTCCTATCAGACAGCTACAGCAGAGTGGAGGCTCCAGATCTGCAAGCGCTTGTCTTCGACGAGGCTGACAGACTGCTCGACGAAGGCTTCTGGCCTGACGTGCAGGGGATCATGAGACTTCTCCCAGCCACTGCCGAGAAGGATCGCCAGACGCTCATGTTCTCCGCTACCTTGCCCCGAGAGGTCGTGAGCATCGTTCGCAAGACGCTGAAGCCAGGATTCAACTTCGTCAAGTGCGTGAGAGATGACGAGGAGCCAACGCACGTACGAGTACCCCAGAAGTCCGTCTCGCTGATGGGACTGGAAAACTGCGTACCTGCATTGATCGAGCTTTCCCAACGTGCCATTGAGGCATCGCGGGATTCTGGCACGAGACCGTACAAGGCTATCGTCTTCTTCAACAGTACCGCCGAAGTGACGCTCGCCACGTCCGTTCTCTTGGGTCTGCGGGAACAAGAGAGTGCGCCAGCAGCAGATAACCTCGGTCGAGGAGGTGGCGCGCACCCATGGTATCCCACCACCAAGATTTTTGAGATTCACGCAAAATTGACACAGGGCCAGCGCTCCAGAGCGGCCGATGACTTTCGCAAAGCAAATTCTGGTATCTTGCTATCGTCAGATGTCACTGCAAGAGGTATGGACTTCCCTAATGTGACACACGTCATTCAGATCGGTCTTCCACCGAACAGAGAGCAATACATCCACCGCCTCGGACGTACCGCTCGTGCCGGCAAGGAGGGAGAAGGCTGGATATTCCTCAATGCGGTCGATCAGGCCGAGGCTCGAGGTCGCCTTCATAATCTCAACTTGACCAAGGACGACACGTTGCAGATTCCTAAGCTGGACCTCACGCAACCGGCAGATGTTCCAGCTTATGCTGGCAGGATCCTGAGCATGTATCAACATGCAATCAAGTCAGTCGGGATCGTCGAGAAAGCCAAGGTCTACCTGGCACAGTTCGGAACATACCAATGGTTCCCCCGTAAGCAGCAATTAGTACACATGATGAACAATCTTTCACGCTTTGGCTGGGGATTGAGCACACCACCCGCTGTGTCACCTACACTCGCGGCGAAGCTGAGGATCAACAGATTGGATGGTCTGGTCATTGAGAACTCACCCCAGTCGACCTCGTTTTCAGAGGGTGGACGGGAAGGATACGGAGGCTCTGGACGAGGAGGATACACGCCTCGTGAAGGCGGACGCGGTTCCGGTTTTGGCAACCGTGGAGGTGATAGAGGAGAATATCAGTCCAGACGTCCCAGCTATGGCAGCGATGGGTCCAACTACTCCAATCGAGGGGACAGAAATAGCTCGTTCGGAGATCGAGGAGGCAGAAGCAGCTATGGGGGCGAGAGAGGCAGAAGCAACTATGGCGGCGAGAGAGGCAGAAGCAACTATGGCGGCGAGAGTGGCAGAAGCAACTATGGCGGCGAGAGTGGCAGAAGCAACTATGGCGGCGAGAGAGGCGGCGACAGAGGCAGAAGCAACTATGGCATCTGATTTCTACTAGATGCAATGGACGGGGCAGTTGATCGAGTTGCATGCTCGGCGCCGGAGTATGGAATGGGGTGTGTGTATAATAACATGGGCTAGAAAAGGATGCCTGTTGTCCAGCTTGGCCAGGCAGGCATGATACAGTGTAAAAGTAGGTACCGTCATTATGTGTAGGTGCAGTAGGTGCATTAGGTACATGTAGTTCTAGGTCACCACGAGGTGACGAATCTCCAATCCATGATACAGGTAATGTACCTCTACCTCCTCCCGTCTGCACCGATGTCGCCCACCAGAGAGCCATTTTAGCCTTGTCCGACTTTCGTCACTTTCATCGCAGTCGGCGGAGATAAGTGTCGTCTCGCTACCTACTACCTCCTACCTCCTTATTGCTCCCAACTGACGTCTTTGGTCTCCCTCCTCCCCGCAGTTCCCGCCTTACCTCCTAGGAGGTATATAGGTACATAACGTGTACTCTTCCAACCTCCTTTTCCCCTCGACGCCCCCTTCTCCAGGTCGATTATACTGTTTTTATACATGTTCGTCACCCGACGACATTGCCTACGACTATCCACCTCCAGGACAAGACTCCACCACCATCACCACATCCGCCACTTCTCCGCCACTTCACCCACCATGGCACCCGCCTGGACCCGCCTGATCCGCTACATCTCCGCCCAAGACGGCGCAACACGTCTCGGCGACCCCATCGTCCCCTCGGACCAAAAACATCCCGACATCGACGCCCTCGCTCTCGCCGGCGGCCTCAAAGTCAAAGTCCTACACCAAGCTGACCACCCCGTCCACGCCACCCCGACCGACCAAGAAGATGTCGTCAAAACCCTCCTTGGACCTCTCACGCCTCAGGATGTGCCGATTGTGCGCTGTGTGGGCTTGAATTACAAAACCCATATTCTCGAAACCGGCTTTGATTTACCCGAGAATCCGACTTTGTTTATTAAATCTCCCATGACGGTGGCGGATACAAGACAACCGACTCCGATTCCGAAATTGGGTCAGTTGCAGTTGGATTATGAGGGCGAGTTGACTATTGTGATTGGGAAAGATGCTAAGAATGTTTCTGAGGAGGATGTATGTTATTCTCTTACTTTCTTTCTTTCTTTCTTTCTCCCTCTCTCTCTCTCTCTCTCCTCCCTCTCCC
>JH792488.1:269150-284014 GCA_000291705.1 Sphaerulina populicola P02.02b
GGGGACGTCCTAGCTTGTTGGGACGACAGTACGAGACAAAGTTGTGCAATCAACGATAACTTGGGTATATATATATCCTGTACGCAGGAGTCTCTTTGTATAGGAGTATTCTTTGCAGCTTCACTGCTGGAATCTGATATATATATCCAGTCTGTTTTCTATACATGACTGCTTTTGTGAGAAATACATAGTTGATCAAGAAACCTAGGTAAGGTAGGTAGTCATGTAGTCATGTATACCTAATGTACCTACCTACCTACCTCTACTCACTAGGGTAACTCACCCCGTCAAAGAAACAATACGGAAAGAGAAAAAAAAATAAAAAAATCTAAATCTTACTCTCCCTCACCTCCGACAAATCCACCACCACCTTCCCCCAAGTCTCCCTCTTCCCCAACGCCTCCAACGCCTCCGGCACAGCCTCCAATCCGCGAAACCTCCTATCCGTAAAATTCGTCGGTCGAATTTTCCTCTTCTCCATCAACGCGAACAAATCCCTCCACACGTCTGCAATAGTGTGCGGTTCAAATTTGGCATACGCGCCCCAATGCACACCCATGACAGAAATATTCTTCAACAAAATTCGATTCGTCGCAATTTTTTCAATCGCTTGTCCTCCTGCGAATCCCACGACGACTAACCGACCATTCCACGCGATACATTTCTGGGACAAGGAGATTTTTCCGACGGGATCGAAAACGACATCGACGCCTTTTTTGCCATGGGCAGATAGGATTTGTGACACTTCAAGAGGCCAATTTTCTTCTTCTTCTCCTCCTTCTCTGCTGCTACTACTATAATCCACGCCAAAATCCGCTCCAAAGCGTTTCGCAATTTCCAATTTCCGCTTCGAGCCCGCCGTAGCAATCACAATCGCACCGCACGCTTTCGCAATTTGCACAGCAGCCAAACCGACACCGCCGGCAGCAGCGTGGACGAGCACCCATTCGCCCGGTTGGAGGTGTGCGCGCGTGAAAAGCGCAGCGTAGGATGTGGGCATGGTGACGAATAAGCCTGCGGCGTCGAGGAAATTCCATCCAGAGGGAATGGGTTGCAGTTGGGTTTCGAGCGCGCACACTTTGTGGGCGTAGCTGCCTTGGGCGGAGCCGAAGACGTGGTCGCCGATTTGGAATTTGGGGGGTTGGGGAGAGGATGAGGGGACCGAGATGACGATGCCGGAGAATTCGGCGCCAGAGACCCAGGGGAGAGGGGGTTGATGTTGGTATTTTCCGCGGATTTGGAGGAGGTCGAAGAAGTTGGTGGCGCAGGCTTTGATGGCGATGGTATATTGGTCTGCGGTGGGGATGGGGTCGGGGATGGAGGTGACGCGGAGGGAAAGGGGGCCGGAGACGTATTCTTGGATTTGGATGGCCTTCATGATGGTTGAAAGACGGTGTGTGTGTCTCGTGTGTGTGTCTAGTGTGTGTGTGAGTGTGTCTAGGTGTGTGTGTCTGGAGGTGTGTCTAGAGGTATATATGTAGTTCTATAGAGGAGAGATTTAAGCCTCGGCTGTGTTGAACTTCACTGACAAGCAGTGGAGAGTAGAGAAGGCGTCTCCCGGCACTAAACCTCTTCCTGCACATCTACATTCACACGTCCAGGTGAGTAAACATTACATGTATTTATCTATCATTTCGTATTCTCATAGGCCAAGCTACCTAAAGCTTGACTTGCATTCCACAAAGATGACTTGTCGGGCATGCTGTTAGCCTGTTACTGAATCTGATCCCTACAGCCAGCGATCGGTCGACCTCCTTCAACTTCATCAAGGGACGATCCACCATCCACCATCATAACCTCGTCTTCACCAGTCTCTCCGCCGCCATTATTGACATGATCATCGAGTAAAAGCTCCTGCATCGGACTTTCGGCGATTTCGTCCACGTCCATAGCATTCCCACCTTCGCCAGCTTCATCGTCTTCCGCACTTTGTCCTTGTGCAGCAGAGCTCATCATTCCCCAGCCACTGGAGTGAGCAACTCCCGACTTTTGCTCTTCTTCTCGCTGTTTTCTGGCTGTCAGATACTCGTCCAACGCGCCCTTCTTACCGTCGAGCACTTTCAGCGCCTGACGCCACGAGGTCACCTGCTTTTTGTCCCTGGTGTGGTCTTTCTTGCCCACGAATCGTCCGTTAATCTCATACAAGTCTAGCTGTTCAATCCGAGACTCTGCCCACAACCACGACTGCCCGTTGCTCTTGTCAATCCGTGCATCCTGCTCTCGGCTGTACGCCTTTGCCTCTCGCATTGCACACAGTCCTCGAGAGATGTCTACTGCCTTGTTCTTGACTGCATGCTGCGCCCCAGAATGAGGTGGCGTTGCGAACCATTTCTGCAAAGAGGGTTTGCCGATGCACCGACCGAGCACTCGTGTATAGGGAAGTTCCAATCTCTGACGCTCATTCTGAGGATCGGTGATATGAAACCAATTGCCATATTCTCTCAAGACGGATGGGAAGTCGCCTTGATCCGGTCGAGCAGGCGAGGCGGCAATGCCACCGTAGCTGTGCTTGGGGTCGAGAGTATAGGCCCTACCAGCGACATGGAGACATGTCGTGTATGGGTATCCATCATCGTAATCATCGTCACTCGCTTCCTCAAGCTTGACGAAGCGCAGTCGTATCGAAGACACCACCATCACATCCACGATCGTGTCAGGTCGAGCATCACTCTTTTTGGGCTCAAGACAGACAACATCGCCCATGATAACCAGTTCAGGCCCCAGATACATACCACGACAGAATAATGTTGCTTCAGGCCAGGATCCAGCGAAACTGTACTTGCCGAGCAGGCTCCAGGAGCTCGACACTGTGAGGGCATGCCTAATGGTGGGATGCCACTGTTCATGTGCAGTACCCGCAAGACATTCTTTGTAGAATGAGAATGGTCGCAGCGCATGGAGCGGCACATACTTGTGTTGGGATGTGAATGGCTTGGCCTGGTTTCCAGGCTCGGATAGTGGTTCCACTCGGAAACCGGAGTAGACGATACTGCGCGTCTTGGACGTCGGAATCTCTTGCAAATCTTCCTCTGACACGGGCTCGGTGGGAAGTTGTGTAACTACGCCCGCCTCCCAGCGCGGCGCGTCACGCCATCCTGCCGAGGAGTACGGGCGCAGGGTAGAGGTGTTCGCATCCCAGCCAAGCTTGTCTTCTGCAGCTAGCGTGCGAGTGAAGAGAACAATTTCCCCTAGTCGTGGAGTGAATGCTGCCTGCTGTTGCCACTCATCTAGAGCCCCATGGAGCAATTGATGACCAACTTTCCAATCAGGCGAGAGATGGTCAACCACATTCTCACAGACAGTCCCTCCAGGCCCGGCAGCCTTTACGACGTCAAGCAGGAGTCGGTAATAGTCCGGTATGCCTTCTGAATCAATTTGCTGACTTCGCTTGGGAGCATGCGAGTCTGAGTCGAAGGTCTTTTGGGTCTTGCGAGACCTCGGGAAGGTGGGAGCTGTTGCCTTCGCTGTTTTCGTAGCTGGAGCGCTACGAGGCTTTCGACCTCCTGTACACAAGATACATGGACATCCGACGGGTCCTCCGTGTAGTATCAAATGATGGAAGTGTGGCCAAGCTTCATTTATTGACCTGAAATCTTTGCCCGAGGGATGCCCTACCAAGTCTGCGCAGATACGTTAGCAGCTGGCCGTAGGCGGACATTGTGTTGGAGTGACTGTACATCGATCCACATGTGTAGAAGTTCCCCGTCGCTTCTCCCAGCCCGAGTATCCAGTCGGCATCTGGTCCAACTTGTAAATAACTCCAGGTTGGAGCAGATTCTGATCCTTCATCCACAACTGGGCCAGGCGTTCCTGGTAATGGGCGTCGTTTCTGACACGCCCATTACCTTTGTCGGTGTCATTGGTGCCGTCTGAGTTTGGCCACACTGGGATTGTGACGACATTGCCGGCCATTCTGGTTCCAAGTGCGCAGACGGTCGGCAGCTCACAGTACCTCCTAAGTGTGGTTGGTGGTTGGTGGTGGTGGGGTGAGGTGAATGGTGGTGGGGTGGGGTGAGTGGTGGTGGTTTGTTGATGTGGAAGAGTATATATAGGTAGATGGATAGATCCGTGTGGATAGATCCGTGTGGCTAGTCACATGTCACTTTCAAGTGCAGCCGTCACGTGTTACGTCTCTCCAAGGACAGGACATACCCGGAACTCGAACTTTACCGAATCACTAGCAATCTAACCTCCTCACATTCGGAGATGGCTGACCGTTTCAGTAGAAAGTATGGCAAGTCTTCTTCTTCTTGTAGCCAGCAGCTCACCCAACGTCGTTTCAACGGCCTTTCATATCCGCCTCCCCTTTCCTCCCTCCCTCTTTTCTCCCACAATAACAACAACAACAACAACAAATCCATCCTGTAAGAAGCCGCCTCCCGTGCGAACTTCGCCTTCTCCGACATGGGCGACGTCGGTCTTACACCCTCTCTCAACCCAGCGCGTCAGCCTACAACTACTTCTAGTAGAGGTGCTGCCTCCAGACCGACCTCACCACGACTGCTGAGCATCGACGAAGACGCCACTTTTTCCGCGCCGCCGATACCTGCTAAGAGCTCACTGCGCCAAACCGTTGCAGATCAATTTCTGCCGCCTCTTATATCGCCTTCTACGCCGTCAGCAAACTACGAGTATAAGAACAGCAATGACACTGGAAGATCACCTCCGCCAGCGTATGAATGGCGAGCTGAGCCACTGCTAGTACATGGGGTGAATAGTGGGCCTGTGGAGGGCGAGAAGCTCGCGGCATACAGGCGCACAGATGGCTACAAGTGGAAGCAGCACTGTATCGACTGGCGGCGGTCAACCCTGATCATCGCTGCGATCGTGTTGCTGCTCGTCATTGGCCTCACCGTCGGCCTAGCAGTAGGCTTGACCGTCGGACGGAAATGATCCAATGGCAAAGGTGGAGGTTTAGCTGGCCCCTCGAAAACTCCATTCCCGCTCGGCCAAATTCAGCATCATCACTGCACTTTGCACCGTGAATTCCAGCTGGGTTGCACGTCCAATGCCGAAACCTGGAATTGCTATCCCTACCAGATCTACGACACGGCGAGCCCAGACTGTGGCAAGCTAACATTCAACTGGGTCATTGCCAATTCCAGCTCGACCGTTCGGCGTGTTACGAGTATATCCAGGGCCAAGTGGGAGCTAGGATCACGACAGGTCTGACACAACCTCAGCCGACAGACACGCAATGTCTGTGCGATTATCGTAAATTACTGATAATCGGCCATATGTTCTTGTACATGTACATATAATGATTTGATGGTCGATGACATGACGACACCCTGATGCGCTTTTCTTTTAGCGATACCATACGGCTTATGCATAATAATAATATACGCAGCATAGGTACATAGATAGATGTCCAGATAAAAAAAGTACTGTATAATGTTTAATAAACCGACGCGGCACCCGATGCTGTCTAGATTACATGTACATACACGAGACAAAGGGAATCGCTACAGTGCAAGCGAGCAGTTAAATATACATGCATGTACATACCTAGGTATGTAGGTAGGTAGGTACATAGTAGGTAAAGTAGATCCCCTCCCCCGCGCGCGCGTCAGCAATCAGCCAATTTCTTTTGCATATGCCCGCTGTCGCTTATATATATATACATATGATATCAGGCACCTACCTAAGGCAAGTACTTGAGTACCGGATGTTTGAGGGAAGAGGGGAGAGGGGAGGGGGACACAAACGGGTATAGATAGATAATGTAGGTACCCTCGGAGAGATGGTCGCAGAGGAACACGAGGAGGAACCCGAGTCATTTGAGCATACCTGATGTTGTAATTGTTCTCGCCTGCTCTTTCCTACGTGCCTTACATCTCTACTTCGCAGCCATATCGTGTGGTGTACGGTACCCAGCAGTCGACGTTCATCAGCAGCACCACTGAGCAATACCAGCGAGCAAAACAGTACACACATACCCACGACAGAACCATGACGATGAAGATAACGACAGCGACGACAACGACGACACTCACGTGTGCCAGAGAAGACTCTGGTAGTGCATTGATACCAAAGCTGGTACACAATTCGGTTCAACCAGAAGCGCGAGAGGAGAACCCAACATGGCTGGACCGACCGCCCAGGATTGGCTTTGCCCAGTTGCTGCCGCCCCTGATCATTGTCTGGATCAGCAATTGCAATAAGACTGGCGTTGATATTCTGCCCACTGCCATTGCAAGAATCACTCAAGCGCTGGTTTTGGTCGGCCTGCTCACTATGTGTGCCGAAGGCAACCCAGCTTCGTGGAGCGGCCGAACGCCCAAGCGACTACGGGTATTCAGCTTCTTAGTCGAGACACTGTGTGTGCTCTTGGCGATCGATCTTCTCCGGCTGGATCCTGATGAAGCACATGAACTGGTGAGCACAGCTGGCTGGCGTGATGGGACCGCGGACTTGTTTGGAAGGTGAAAGGGGATCTGTCCACATCTGCAACCTTGGTGCTGCAAAAATGCGTTCCATTGGGTTCTCAAGACCGGGCAGTTGCCAATGAGAGGAAGCTGGATACTGGCCTGAACAGGCTGAGCAGGAGCTCAATGCTGCAGATATAGAGAAGGAGATGGGTATCCTCATTCAACCCAGCCCCGTCACTTTCACCTCACTTTCACCTCACTTTCAATCTCCTCTGCGCCTCTTGGATCCAGTGTCACCTTCTATGTCATATTCGTCATTCACAATGTCCGCGCCGTCGGCAAATTCCATGCCTTCAGCCTGTGCGGTGCTCTTCCTCCTGAACTGTCCCGCTCCGATTGCGACAATCTCGTCTTCGCTGTCCGACTCCCCCATGTCCAATAGCACCGGCATGCGGAACTCATCGCCAACCGTGACTGTGCCATCCTTTGCATTCAAGCCTTCTCTTGCGAGCTGTTCCTCGTTCACTGTGAGCACATCGACTTCTTCGTCCTCTTGATCTAGCCGTCTCTTTTGGAGGTATGACACGTCGTGCATATCGAACTCGTCTTCCTTCTCGATGTACTCCACGTTCTCCTCGACTTCGACAAAATCGGGCGCGAGTGCTGACCATCTCTGTGGCGTGTTAATTGACCAGAGGTACACTCGTCCACTCTCTACTCCAGTTGCGGCAACGAACGGCCGTGTTGGATGCCACTCGATAGCGCCCAGCTCTTCCTTAGGACCCTCTAAAATCTTCACTAGGGACCCATGGCCACGCTCCCAGATATAAATGTCGTGGTTCATCAGGGTCGAGGCCATGACATAGTCAGCGTTACTGCTGAAAGCGACGTGGTTCCACGATAACCGGTTGACCACATCTTGAAATTTGTGCTCCACCTCCAAGCGTATACTGTCCGGTTGTAGATGAAGGACGGAAAGATCGGGCAGTTTGATGGTCCGGATGATGGTATCGGAAGCATTGACGAGCAGGTCACGACCGGAGCTGCTAAGCCTGACCAGGAGGATGGGCTTGCTGCATAATCTGATGCTGTAGACAGTCTCGCGCGTCTCCGCATTGATGAGATTGAGCCATCCCTTGGTGGTGCCTGTGATGATGTAGTGCCCGTTGGAAGTGAAGGCGGCGACAGTGGTGAAGTGCTTTGCATCTGCCTTCTCGCCGCCTTCCTCGTGGGGTGCGCGCTTCGGCAGATTGGGAAGGGCCATCTGCTTTATCTTCTTGCTGTCGGTAAAGTCTGCCAGCACCGGCCTGTACTCATAAAGTGCCGCAACGCACACTTTGTGGTTCGTCGGGTGCAGCTCGGCGATGTACACGGGCGCGCCCAGGTTCACAGTGCGCACTCTACTGCCATCGGACAAGTCCCAGAGTATGACCTTCCAGTCGATGCTGCTGCTCAGCAGGTAGCGGCCGCTCTTTTCCCACGATAACGATTGCACTGTCCTGCCACCGGTGTGGCCTTTCAATTTGCGCGCGACGCCATTGGTCTCGAGGTCGAAGATGGCAATCGTGCCCTTAGCCGTGCCAGACGCCAGCAGGTCGCCCCGATGCGAGAATCTGATGCACACAGCCTGTCCGGACGACCGCAGTCGCGCGACCAGCACTTCGGGGATGTCCTGGGCGAGCAGTACCGGGTCGGACAGTGGCAGATTCATCGTGCAGGGTCAGGCGGTGCGCGGCGCGCGGTGGTGGTGATGGTGAAGGTGGTACTGCATAGAATGAGTCGCCCGTCACAGTACGTGCCTTAGGGTTCTGTGTATGGCATGCTGGGTGAAGACAGGTGCATGGACAGGTAGGTAGGTAGTAAGGTACCTACCTCCTGGTAAGTAGTAGGAGGTAGCATTATTGAAGCGCACGGCTTTGCAGCTTGCTTGCGGTGGACTTGCCTCAGAGTCTCTGCTGCAGTTGGCTGCACCCTCGATCAGCGCTTCCGCAATTCTACATCTACCAGCAACAGTATAGTGTGGTAGGTAAATAAGTAAGGTATTGGGTCGACCACAGAGACTTGCCCACAAGTCTGTCGATGTCGCATCAAACAAAGCGACGCCGGAATCCGGCAAGGCGGGAGCGGGAGTAGCCGACCCGTGCTAGGCGGACTTCAAGAACGGCGTGTGGATGTACGGTTTCCATCACCGCGACATCCACCTCCCTCCGCGACAACACCATCGATACTGCCAGGTTTGCGCGCAGAATCGCCATTATCGACTTCGAGCAACACGCGGACGGTAATTGCGCGCTTTTTCGGTCGCTGGCGGGCCACGATTGATTCACGAGCGGCACGTCACAGTCTGCGAGACTGCATTCTTACCGAGCGCGCAGCGCAATAATACCATCATCGAGCATCAAATCAGTGGTAGGGTCATCATAATAGCGGCGCGACCGAGTGGGTTCGAGTGCGTTAGGCGAGGCGGCGGCCTTCAGTGAGGTTGCGCGTTGTTCGTAGCGGAGAGGTGGCGGACGACATCTTCGAGAGACGAAGAGCAAGCGATACGCACTAAACGCGCATCACGGGTCAACTCTCGTCTTGAAAAGGCCTGACAAGGTCAATCGGCTACAAGCTCCAAGACACAAACGAGCCGAAAAGTCTGTTCCACCACCGCAAACATGTCGACGTTTGCCCATTCCGATGCACCGCTCAAGACGGTGAAGGAGATCCAATTCGGACTCTTCTCGCCGGAAGAGATCAAGAACATGAGCGTGTGTCATATCGAGTACCCAGAGACGATGGACGAACAACGCCATCGGCCGCGAGAGAAGGGCCTGAACGACCCCAAGCTGGGCACCATCGACCGCAGCCAGATGTGTGCTACCTGTGGCGAAAGTCAACAGGAGTGTCCTGGACACTTTGGACACATCGAGCTGGCGGTCCCGGTGTACCACGTTGGTAAGTTGGGCACGAGAGAAACGCTACTCGTCAGCCTCTAGATACTGATAATCACGTGACTAGGCTACATCACCAAGATCAAAAAAATCCTCGAGTCTGTGTGCAACAACTGCGGAAAGCTCTTGGAAGATGAAGTAAGTCCTTATAATTATTCAAGCTCTCGGTAAGCCCTTTCATCTGCGTGCCAGTGCTTACATGCGTTCTCACAGCGCAATCCTACCTTTGCGCTAGCCATAAAACTTCGCGACCCCAAGCGTCGCTTTGAGGCCGTCACCCGACTTTGCAAGCCCAAGATGGATTGTCAGACAGATGAGCCTAGTGATGAAGACGGCCAATTTGGCGATGATCCCAAGAAACCCAAGCTCGCAGGGCATGGTGGCTGCGGCAATATGCAACCCACTATTCGAAAAGATGGGCTGAAGTTGATAGGGACATGGAAGATGCCGAAGAACGAGGATACCGGCGAAGACAATTCACCGGAGAAGAAGCCCATCACTCCCACTGATGCGCTTAGGGTATTCCGAAACATCTCGGACGAGGATCTTTATCGCTTAGGCTTGAACGTGGACTACGCACGACCGGAGTGGATGATTCTGACAGTGCTGCCTGTACCACCTCCAGCAGTTCGACCCAGTATTTCTGTCGACGGTACCAGTCAGGGCATGCGTTCAGAAGATGATCTGACTTACAAACTGTCCGATATCATCCGCGCAAATTCGAACGTGCGACGAGCTGAGCAAGAAGGCTCGCCAGCTCACATCACTGAAGAGTTTACCCAACTCCTGCAATACCATGTTGCAACATACATGGACAACGACATCGCCGGTCTGCCAAAGTCTATACAGAAATCTGGCCGCCCACTTAAGGCCATCCGCGCACGTCTGAAGTCCAAGGAGGGGCGTCTCCGAGGAAACCTAATGGGCAAGCGCGTAGACTTCTCTGCACGTACAGTCATCACAGGTGACCCAAATCTTGATCTCGACCAGGTTGGTGTTCCTAGGTCAACAGCCAGAGTTCTGACCTTTCCGGAGAGAGTCACACCGTACAACATCCACAAGCTCCATGAACTTGTTCGAAACGGCCCATCTGAGCACCCCGGTGCAAAGCACATCATTCGCGAGGACGGCTCAAGAATTGATTTGCGCTATCACAAGAGTGCCGGAGATATCCAGCTGCAGAATGGATGGATTGTCGAGCGCCACATCGTCGACGGTGATTATATCATTTTCAACCGCCAGCCTTCGTTGCACAAGGAGTCTATGATGGGCCACAGAGTTAAGGTCATGCCTTATTCGACCTTCCGTCTCAATCTTTCGGTCACTTCGCCATACAACGCCGATTTCGATGGAGATGAGATGAATTTACACGTCCCTCAGAGCCACGAGACACGATCAGAAGTCGCCAACTTGTGTGCTGTACCACACAATATCGTGTCTCCACAGAAGAATGGACCGCTGATGGGTATTGTGCAAGACACCATGGCTGGTATCTACATGATGACAAAGCGCGACACAATGATAGACTATGAACAGGTCATGAACATTATGCTTTGGGTTCCAGGCTGGGATGGCATAGTACCGCAACCCGCAATCTTGAAGCCTGTTCCTCGCTGGACTGGCAAGCAGATCATGTCGATGGGTTTGCCCTCTGGGCTTAACATCATGAAGCTTGGTGATGATGAAGATCACATTTCGCTCGCAGAAGCTGACTCGTCAGTCCTGGTTCAGAACGGCGAGCTCGTATGGGGACGTCTTACCAAAAAGCTTGTGGGTGCTTCTGGTGGAGGTATCGTTCACCTCATCTTCAACGATCGTGGCACCGATGCCACCGTGGAATTCTTCAACGCAGCGCAGCGCATCATCTGCTACTGGCTATTGCACAATGGATTCAGCGTAGGCATTGGCGACACTATTCCAGACGCGGACATGGTTCTGGCTATCGAGCAGAACATTGTGAAGGAGAAGGCTACCGTAGATGGCTACATGCGCGAAGTGCAGTCGGATGAGATGGAAGCATTGCCGGGTATGACGATTCGTGAGACATTCGAATCACAAACCAAGGCTGCTCTTGACAACGCCCGAAACAATGCCGGTGATGCGGCTTACAAGGGTATGAAGTCTTGCAACAACGTGGGAGTCATGGTCAAGGGTGGTTCCAAGGGCTCAACTACGAACGTCTCGCAGATGACTGCAGCGGTCGGTCAGCAATCTCTTGAAGGCAAGCGTCTTCCTTTCGGCTTCAAGGATCGTGTGTTGCCGCACTTTCCCAAGGACGACTACTCGCCCTCATCGAGAGGGTTCGTCGAGAACTCCTACCTGCGCGGGCTCACTCCGCAAGAGTTCTTCTTCCACGCTATGGGTGGTCGTGAAGGGTTGATCGATACTGCTGTCAAGACTGCCGAAACCGGATACATTCAGCGTCGTCTCGTTAAAGCACTCGAGGAAATTATGATCAAGTACGATGGTACTGTCAGAAATTCCCTCGGCGACATCCTGCAATTCGTCTATGGTGAGGATGGTCTCGACGCGACATTCATCGAGGGTCAAGCTCTATCGATCATCAAGCAGTCACACTCGGCTTTCGACAAGAAGTACAAGATTGATGTTATCAACCCAAGCAGCAAAGACCAGACACTGTCATCGAACGTGTTAGAAATGGCTGGTGAACTGCAGGGCGACGTCGAGGTCCAAGAGTTGTTTGACCAGGAGTACGAAGCGATCAAGAACGATCGCATCAAGATCCGACAGGGGTTGGACGACCCATCTGATCAGCGTTTCCTGCCTTTGAACGTTTCCCGTATGATCCAGAACGCCAGAGACAAATTCAAGATCACGGACAACAGTAAGAGCGATCTCGATCCACGCGACGCTATACCGAAGGTTGCGGCATTGCTGGATCGACTCAAGATCATTCGAGGTGATGACGCACTAACCCGGGAAGCCGATGTGAACGCAACACTGCTGTGCAAGGCACTCTTCAGGTCGAGACTGGCGTTCAAGCGAGTTGTGAATGAAGACAAGCTAAGCAAGCTTGCTTTCGACAACATTCTAGGTGATATCGAGAATCGCTTCTTGCGTGCCTTGGTAAGCCCAGGCGAAATGGTCGGAGTCCTCGCTGCGCAATCTATTGGAGAACCCGCGACGCAGATGACGCTCAACACCTTCCATTTGGCTGGTGTGACTGCAAAGACAACTACAAAGGGTGTGCCTCGTCTCAAAGAAATTCTCAATGTCGCCGACAACATCAAGACACCCAATATGAGAGTGTTCCAGGAGCCGCATGCCACGACGAAGCAAGAGAGTGCGAAGCTTCTCCGCTCCAAAGTCGAGTTCACCAGCTTGCGAGGCGTAACTGACGCTGCAGAGATTTACTACGATCCAGATGTACAGAGCACTGTCATCGAAGAAGACCGCGACATGGTCGAGTCTTACTTCATCATTCCTGAAGAAGGTGAGAATCCAGATGCCCAGAGCAAGTGGATGCTGCGTTTCGTGCTTGGACGTCGACAGCTTCTCGACAAGGGATTGACTGTGACCAACGTTGCGGAGAAGATCCGAGAAACATACCCCAAGGATGTCGCCGTCATTTTCTCTGACGACAACTCTGATGAGATGGTGGTTCGTGTACGTATGACGAACCAAGCCGATAAAGAAGAGGAGCTGGGTGAGTCGTCTGAGGACGACACTCTCAAGCAGCTGTCAGAGCACATGCTTGACAATGTTGTGCTTCGCGGTGTCCAAGGCGTCCGACGTGTATTCGTATCCAAGGATCTCAGCATGATTGAAGAAGCTGACGGCAAGCTCGTCAAGAGCAAGAACGACAAGGCTTGCGAAGAGTGGTACCTCGATACCGACGGCATCAATCTCAAGGATGTACTTGCAGTTGAGGGCGTGGACAGTACTCGCACGACTTGCAACCACTTCCAATCGACCATGAGAGTCTTTGGAATTGAGGCTGTGCGAGCCTCACTCATGCGCGAATTGAAGGACGTGTTGACCAACGATGGTTCGTACGTCAATCATCGACACATGGCTATTCTCTGCGATGTCATGTGTGCCCGTGGCGAGCTCATGGCTGTCACAAGACACGGTATCAACCGTGCAGACACTGGTGCGCTTATGCGTTGTTCCTTCGAAGAAACAGTCGAAATTCTCTTTGAGGCTGCGTCCTCTGGCGAACTTGATGACTGTCGTGGTGTCTCGGAGAACATCATCCTCGGACAACTCGCGCCTAGCGGGACTGGCGAGTTCGATGTGCTGCTTGACAACGAAATGTTGAAGACCGTCCCTCCACAAATGGTCCTACCCGGGCGTGCAGGTGTTGGCGCAGGTGCAATGTCGCCAATGGCAGACGGTGCCATGACGCCTTACGACATGGGCTCTCCGATGTCAGAGAGCGGATTCACTGGTCCCGACTATGGTGCCTCGTTCTCGCCAATCATCAACCCTGGTCAAGACGAGGGCGGTGGTCTTACTGCCTACGGTGGCTTCGATGGTGGTATGAGTCCATACAGAGGCGGAATGAGCCCTGGATATGCGCCTCAGTCGCCTTTCAGCGCTGGCATGTCACCCGCCTCACCGGGTTATGGTGGCGGCTATTCCCCAAGCAGCCCGTCTTTCGGTGGATTTTCGCCTCAATCTCCTGGTGCAGCGCTCACGAGCCCTGCCTACCAGATGGGCTCGCCAGGTGGTTATAGTCCAGCCTCGCCGGCGTACAGTCCAACTTCGTAAGTCATATGCTGAACTCAGGCTGTTCGAGACAAATGCTAACATCTCACTAGCCCCAACTATTCTCCAAGCTCGCCCGCTTGGTCCGGAGGCGGCGGCAGCAAGGTCTCACCTACCAGTCCCAGCTACAGTCCCACCAGCCCAAGCTACAGTCCCACCAGCCCTAGCTACAGCCCAACGAGTCCAAGCTATAGTCCAACGAGCCCAAACTACTCTCCGTCCTCGCCCAACTTTTCGCCATCGAATCAAGCGGGAGGTGCAAAGTACTCGCCAACCTCTCCTCAGTACTCGCCAAAATCGCCTGCCTATAGTCCAACTAGTCCAACCTACAACGGGGGAGGCAGAGCCGCATCTAACACTTCTCCCGGAAGTCCCAGCTACTCGCCGACGAGTCCTGTCTACAGCCCAACGAGTGAGTCGAATCCGTAGACAGAAGTCATGACCCATCTGTGAGACATTTACTAACTTATGCTCGTAACCAGGCCCACAGCAGAATGGAACGTCCCCTGGCTCACACGGTACTAGCCCAACTTCTCCGCAGTACTCACCTACGAGCCCTCAATACTCTCCTGCGTCACCCAAAGATGACGCGTAGGTCACCAGAGCCAACTATTGCATGCACTTTTCAAGGGTCGCCCGTCAACGGCAGCGCGTCCTCTTAGTTGAGACCACGCAGTGCAATAATGGGCCGCATGACTCTTGTCTCTTTTTTTCGCAACTGTAACACTAGCACATCCAGCGTTTTCGCAGCATACCCCGGCGTTTTGAAAATTTGGACATAAAAGCAGCGATTGAGAAAAACTTACATCACAAAAGACTGTGTGGG
>JH792488.1:294031-339384 GCA_000291705.1 Sphaerulina populicola P02.02b
CCCCCCCCAGCCCCCCCCTCCAAATTGTGGTGCTTTCAGTAGCCTGGGGGAGTCCGAGCGAGAGGACCAGTCGGGAGTACCGAGTCGTCTGTAGTCGAGTCGGAGGTGGTAGTGGTAGATGAGGATGAAGAAGTAGTGTCCGAGGTAGTAGTCTGTGAAGTCGTAGAAGAGCCGAAGCTTGAAATGGGAGTCAACGAGCCAGAGACAGCCTCGATTCCCAGGTTTCCCGTCACGCAAGTTCCATTGTTCACAGCTTCCGCTGCATCACCTTGGTCCCGGTTGACATTGTCGTTCCAAACACCGGGAGCGCCGAAGGCGAGGCGACGGTTGGGGGAATTACCGGAGAAGCATGCCGCAAAGATGTAGTTCGATTGGCGTCCAGTGGGAACCAATGTGCCGTTGCAAGGAGCAAAGGTCGGAGCCGTCCATGGATCTGGTACGGGCAAGTTGCCAGGTACTAAGTAGACGAAGGGCACGTCCCAAGTGTTTTGCTCGACAGCGATCTTGAGTTGGGTCGCAGCTAATATCAGGTTCATGAGTGGGTTGAAACCCCATGAAGATGCACCCGATCTGCCTGGTGAAAGCGCGATTACGTCTGTACCGCTGGTATTACTGGCGGCTTGGGTGTTTCTGCCGTAAAGCTTCTGGCCACCAATGTTCATGAATATGCGGAAGCGACCAGTGGGAAGCGGATAGGCGGAAGTGACTGTGGTGATGCTGGTTGAGCTGACGGTAGTGATGCTCGGAACGACAGCGCGAATCTGCATGTCTCGTTAGAGGAAAATTCCGTCGACTTCATCGCAATTGAGCATACCGTGGTTGATGTGACATCGCTGGCAGTGATTACACGTGTAGAGGTGACCGTAGTTGTTGTCCTTGTCGTGCTACGGCCGCCTGCGGTGATGGAGGCCTGTGAAATGGTCAGTTTTGCTCAAAGCACGACTGGAACGATGGAGCCAACTTGCAGTCACGGTGGTGGTACCGCTTGTGGCTCTGGTAGAGAATGTGATTGTCGTCGTGGCAATGGCAGAGGATGGACGAAGACACCTGCAAGCTTGAATGATGCCCTCCAGTCCGTATTGCGTGCGGAAGTATGGGAAGCAAGAGGATGAGGCTTGCCGACGCTTCATGCCCGATGTCTCGTCAAAACTCGCAGTCGTTGGGAAGACTGCGGAAGTGGCAGAGTTGGGACAGGTGTACTGGGTTGAGGTTCTAATGATGGTAAGCGTGGAGACTTCGTTACAGAGTGGCGAAGGATTACCGGACAATGCCAGTAGTGACCGTGCCGGCAATGCTCGTCGTGGTGCCGCTCGTTACTCTCACAGTGCTAGTGTAGGTGCTTGGACCGTCAGTGAAAAGGGGGTAATGGTGGATTCCCAGGATCGTGCATACGTTGTTGTTCTGACTGTAGTGGATCTGGAGTAGCTGCGGGTGCGTGTGGAAGTGTAGCTCGTGGCAAGCGTTAAAGTTCTAGTAGTGGTACGCGGAACTATGCTGTATGATTGTCAATCGTGAACGACTGGGGAGGCTCAGGGGCACATACGTAGTGCTGTATTCGACAGCAGTCGACGTGAGGTCGGAGCATACGCTATCCACAAACGCAGTACCTCTACCGGAGATACATGCAGCTTCTGCAGAGACTGTCGCCGCTGCAGAACATGTTGCAGACGATGTAAGAGTGTCTTGCCTCGCATCCAAAGCTGGCTGAGGCGCAGCGAGTGTGAGGGCGATCAACGCGAACAGAAGGCCGTAGGTGCTGCTGGCCATTGCGATAGGCATGTTGGGAGTAGCGAAGGACGTGCTGGGATGAGGTGAGGCTGCGGTACTTTGAGAGACAAGTGGTGAACATGTCCAGTAGATATATGTTATGCGTGCTGCTCTCTCTCTCATCGCGTCTGGTCAATTGCAATTGCAGTGCATGCCTTGATCGATGGCTCGACCATTCTCCTGGGAAACACAGCCGAATGCACGAGACTCCTTCAATATTGGCTTGCACGAATCGAAGCCTTTGGTGACCAGAGCTGGTCGAATCGCAAGTGGCCGTAACTCGTCAGGAGCGACAGGCAAAGCATCGTGGCTCGAAAGGGGCATCTCCCCGTCATCCGGAGCATTTCTCTGTGGTGGGTGGGCTTCGTGTAAGTCGTCAATGAGGTGGTGTCGATAGTTCTCAGCTGAGCAAGACTCTTTCAAGACTTCGATTTCTTTATGTACCCCTGCATGAGACAACCACAAGCTGCAGTCTCACGAAGCCTTTAGACACACCAATGATCTCCTTGGCGTGCTAGTGTGACCACGTACATATCCAGGAACCGAGCAGGACAAAGGCCGAGTAGTTTCAACGAGGAGATTGGCCTAGCGATGCGCTAGTTGCGTCGAGAGCCAGCGATGTGAGTGAATATCGGGAAACACGCTGCCATGTCCAGGAGTTAGAGTGCACGTGAAGCATTGCCTGTCCCACATTGGAGTAAAAGAATCCATACGCCACCATGGCAAGCAGCGGAGTGCTCATCACCCTCAGTCGGTCATGGCCTCCTGTCGCAGTCTTGTGTATTCTTTGGCCTAAAAGTGCCGGCTTGTAATCTCCCCGTCTCTTCACCTTCCAGTAGTTCAATGGGATATACACTGGTATAGACTGACTTGATGAGCACGCACGCCTGAGACCAAGGTAGGAGGAAGTGCCACAAGATATCAAGGCATGATACTGACCCGGTTGAATGTTACTCGAGCTTTTCCAGCAGAGCAGGATGTACGTTCGTTCATAATATGACTGCATTCGCACAGGTCTGCATGTTCACAGTTGTCGATGCCGACTCGCAAAAAGGTGCAAAAGATGGGAAAATGTTCGAGTAACAAACATGAAGAAAAGAAAAAGCAAAAAGAACGACTAGAACGCCCCACGGGACTCGAACCCGCAATCCCCTGATGTCGGACCATGTAAGGATCGAAGTCAGATGCCTTAACCATTGGGCCAAGGGCGCATTGCATGATCAAGTTTGAGATTGATGACTGTGGTCAAACAAAGTAAAATATGTATGCCACAGATTCATGCATGAGTGGCCAATGCAGCGGTGTGCAAAGGCTGTAGGGCTGGCCGGGCACAATAAGGTACCTCCTAGTTTGTTCTTGTTGCAGTATCCCTGGCAATGCAACACTACTCTGCAAACGATTGTGACTACCCGTGTGCCGCGGCAATATCTTCCAGTTCACTCGAGCCTTGGCGCTTCACAAACTCTTCCCAATCAGGACTCCCAAGGAGCCAAAAAAACATAAAAACTTCTTCAGCTCTCAGAATTCGCTGATCTGTCAGTGCGACTGTAGAGCAGCATTATGTCCGACCTCGCCGCTCACTTCAGCGCGGCAGCCACTTCAGCAGATTGTATCCACGTCAAGAATATCCAATTGTCCTCTCCCGTGTCAGCGCCTGATGTTTGGGGCAATCTCAAGGAACAGCCAGCGCTCGTAAGCGTACATCTCTGGCTCACCAAGGGTTTCAGCACAGCATCGGATGCCGACAAGCTAGACGACAGCACCATCCATTATGGCAATCTTACCAAGCGCATTCGGTCAAATTGTGGGCAGGCCTGTACCACATTGGACCATGTTCTCGCTGCGACCGAATCCGCAATCCATGGTCTGGCATTGAAAGCCAACGACAATTTCATCGTTGCGAGAAGTGCTGTGGAAGTACACCTGCCCAAAGCGAGTATGCTTGGCACCGAAGTAGTCATCACGTCTACCACGTCTTACGACCAGACGGGCAAGTCGTGCGATGTCATGAGGACCTTCAGCATCAAGGATGTGACGATTCCGACTCTGATTGGAGTCAATGCCTATGAGAGGACCATGAAGCAACCGCTCGTAGTGAGCTTCACATTGCAATATACTCATTGTTCGAGCAGCTCATTCGATGAGAGGCACCAGAAGGCACTCTTTGATGTCGAAAAGACTCTAGTTCAGGTAGGTTGACAAAGCTGAAAAAAATGTAGGACTGATGACCACATCTGACATGAGAAGCAGATCATTCAGAACACAACCTATGAGACTCTGGAGACGCTCGTGGAGTTTGTCTACATGCAGCTGCTCCAAAGGCTTCCAGGAGTCTTATCGCCTGGCACAAAGTTCAGTCTTCGAGTCGAGAAACCCAGGGCTATTGCAATGGCAGACGCGCCCATCATCGAAATTATGAGGACGGTATCAGACAATTCCTGAGTGCAAAAAGACTCGGCCTAGATCCCGTGCGACGAGTGTATCAACCAACTACCTCCTAGGAGGTATCAATGCTGTCCAAAGAAGCATTCCCGTGGCGAGTGTGCAAGCAATACGCGGACAACCTTCGCCGAGGTGACCCACACACTGCACTCATTGATGAAACAGGTGGAGCGACCGGCGTGCAGCCGTCACCGCGTTGGGCACGTCAAACGTGGCTTATATTGGCCTTTGTTGGGAGTGATGCAAGTACTAGTATGGCTACGGCAAGCCGTGAACTGTTGAGATGGACTGAAGCAAAGGTCTCTTCTGCAAGCGAGCGACGTTGTCAATATGAGTGGCGTGGCGACCTCGCATCGGCCATACCATTGGACGAGATGGGATCGATGGAACCAGATTCAGCCATGCTAGCCTTGATCTGTCAGTGTGGCTGTCTGTAATATGCGGCCAATTCCGGACGTCTACTACCTCCTAAGGAGTTAGTTTATCGTTTTGATAAGGACCCTGTTTCCTCTCAATATACCTCCTACTGAAATGGAACACGTCCAGCGCTAGGAGGTAGAACCGAAGGATGCTCTCGGCCCTCGGCCAAGTTCCCGTTCTCTACTTCTTTTCATCCTCAACCTCGACGCTTCTCGGCGATAGAACGAGAACGTTCTCACGTCACGAGCGCGGAAAGCAAGTACATCCATACCTTATGTACAGTAGACTGAACGGTCCTAACTTCTTCTGTCTATTCAAAGAAGCTTAGAAGCACCTTTAGACCGGGGGTTTTTCTTGTTATTATACGCGTATACCTTTTACGTATAGCATGTCCGGCTATTGTTTGAAGCTAAGCAAGGGTAGAATAGGACCTAATGACCCCTATCAGACTTAAGGACGGTGCGTCGAATGGCCAAGTCCGCAAGTTTGGCGATATTGCTCGCTCATCATACAGACTGATTACAGTAGCTTCTACAAGAAGACCGCGCAATTCATATATGTGAGTGTTTCGTCTGAATCATCTCCGCCGAATAGGTGTACTTTGGTGGTAGCCTCTCGGTGCCCGGCAGCATGATAGGGACGTGAATGGATGGTGTGCCGTAAAAATGCCGTGCTATCGATAGAAGTACAAGAACTAGCACAGCTGCCAACAAATTAATTCAGCGAGCTTTTCCGAGGAATGGTGGATGAAGTCGTTGGGAACAAATCCAAGATGCTATCGATCTGGGCTGCGCTAGAACACCCACACTGGAGGGCTACAGCTGTCCGTCTTCACGAGATCCTAGAGGCGCAATACATGCCGGGACGCCATACCGCTGCCGCAGCCTGCAGTACCGTCAACTTTCAAGCCACAGTAGAACTACAGGGGTAATTGCTACGAAATAGAGGCAGCGCGGGTGTGTCGGTGTAACATGACAGCACTGTACATAGACTGAACAGAAGTAGGATTTGGCTGGCAATGATCGCCAGGTGATGTATATGTACCTTACTGTACAGTGCCTTAGCGTGTCGATGCCGCGATGGGGGATAATTCTCCCGTCGGAGTGTACAGTCCAACTCTTACAAGAGAGATGTGAGTGAGAGGCCAAGTCCGGTGGGGAGCGGAGGCGGCAGCGAGTCGCGAAAAGCATCCGATTGGTATCGTGGCCGTGGCGTTGAGGACGAAGCAGCTCTTTAAGCGGCCAACGTGCGGGCCCTGCATGGCTTAGGTACATGTAGGTAAAGTAGGTATTTGGCTATATTGAGGCAGGTGCAGCTTGTTGTTCAGGCCGTCCTTTGACCATGAAATGCCTGTGATTGCAATAAAATACCCTCGCACACCACTTTCACTCACTTCCTCTGCTCCTCCTCCTCCTCCTCCTCCTCTTCACCCTCACCCTCTCCTGCTTCTCTCCTGTCCATACCATTGCACCGCCACGACTGTTGTCCAGTAACCCTCCTCGGACTGTGCATGCCAAGCACCCTTGAACTCTGCGGGGTGAGCTCTCTTGCCCAGCTTTAACTGTTTCGAAGCATCCAAACTTTTGTTTCCTCAACATCAACTGACCACCCCCCCTCTTCTTCTCGCCAGACCCTCACACAGCGACGACACCACGACACGGAAACATGGCATCCGCTCTCAAGGATGCGCTTCCAGCGCGCCTGAAGCCCTCCAATGGCGAGGCTGAGGGCCGCCACCACGGCAAATCTCAGTCCCACGTGGTAAGTTTTCCTCTGATTCACTCCGTGGTCCTCTCTTCTCGCGAGCGGCGGCCGCGACGACGAGCAGCGGGAACCGACGACTGCGGCGGCACCAGCGCCAACAAGGCGGCCTCACCGTCGTTGGCAAGAGTGACCATCAGCACACCCACGGACGTCGCTTCGGCGGCGCCCTGGTGTTGCTGGAAGACGGTCAAGGCGAGCTTGCCCACAAGGCAGCAATATGGCACACACTTCAAGCAAGCCTCAAGCGAGCTGGAAGCGCTGTCCGGCTCGCGATCGAATGGTCACTCGCCAATATGGGTGCCGCCGCTGTAATGTGCTAGCAGCCGACCAGAGCAAGCTTCACTTCAGCAGCGGAACTACCGCCACCAACACTATACCACCGATCTACGTATTCACCAACCCGCACATTCACCAACCCGCGCGAGTGGACACTCGACACTTGACTATATAATGGCGACGATGCTTTCGCCTCGAAAGCTGTACCTATACACAATCGAGCTTCAGCTCTAGCTGTCTACGTGCAAAATGGCGAGCAAGCCTGTGATGGAGACATACACGAAGCTAACCAACGGCTCTCATCAGGCTTTCGAGAACACCTCCACATCCGTCGCTGCGTCTCAGATGCGCAACGCTCTCAACAACCTGACAGACACGGTTAAGGACCCTAAGGAGAAGAAGGTCAGTACTGCCCGGTTTCCGAGTGCCGACCAGACTTCTGACGTTTCCGCAGCGTTTCGAGACGGAGATGGACAACTTCTTTGCCCTATTCCGCCGCTACTTGAACGACAAGGCGAAGAGCAACGAGATTGACTGGGCCCGCATCGCTCCACCAAAGCCAGAGCAGGTCGTCGACTACAACAGCTTGGGCAACTCGGAGTCTGTTGAGTTCCTCAACAAGCTCGCCGTCCTCAAGCTCAACGGCGGTCTCGGTACTTCTATGGGCTGCGTTGGTCCAAAGTCCGTCATTGAGGTCCGCGATGGCATGTCATTCCTCGACCTCTCAGTCCGCCAGATTGAGTACCTCAACCGCACATACGACGTTAACGTCCCGTTTGTGCTGATGAACTCATTCAACACTGACGCGGACACGGCTTCTATCATCAAGAAGTACGAGGGCCACAACATCGACATTATGACCTTCAACCAATCCCGATACCCCCGTGTGCTCAAGGACTCCCTCCTCCCAGCACCAAAGTCTGCCGACTCCAAGATCTCCGACTGGTACCCACCAGGACACGGCGATGTGTTCGAGTCGCTCTACAACTCGGGCATTCTCGACAAGCTCATCGAGCGTGGTATCGAGATCCTCTTCCTGTCTAACGCTGACAACCTAGGTGCTGTCGTCGACCTGAACATTCTGCAGCACATGGTGGAGTCCAAGGCTGAGTACATTATGGAGTTGACAGACAAGACCAAGGCCGATGTTAAGGGTGGTACCATTATCGACTACGAGGGCCAGGCTCGTCTGCTGGAAATCGCGCAGGTGCCCAAGCAGTATGTGAATGAGTTCAAGAGCATCAAGAAGTTTAAGTACTTCAATACGAACAACATCTGGATGAACTTGAGAGCAGTCAAGCGCATCGTGGAGAACAACGAGTTGGAGATGGAGATCATCCCCAACGGCAAGAGCATTCCCGCAGACAACAAGGGCGAGGCCGATCTGAGTATCATTCAGCTCGAAACCGCGGTTGGTGCTGCCATCAAGCATTTCCACAATGCCCACGGTGTCAACGTGCCACGTCGTCGTTTCTTGCCCGTCAAGACGTGCTCAGACCTGATGCTCGTCAAGTCGGATCTGTACACACTCAAGCACGGCCAGCTCGTAATGGACCCGAACCGCTTCGGACCAGCTCCGCTCATCAAGCTCGGTGGTGACTTCAAGAAGGTGTCAAACTTCCAGTCGCGCATTCCGTCGATTCCCAAGATTCTCGAGCTGGACCACCTCACCATCACCGGCGCCGTCAACCTTGGCCGCGGTGTCGTGCTGAAGGGCACGGTCATCATTGTGGCGACAGAGGGCAGCACCATCGACGTGCCACCAGGCTCCATTCTGGAGAATGTGGTGGTGCAGGGTAGCTTGAGGCTGCTGGAGCACTAGAGTGGTTCTGCGAGGCGGTTTTAGGCTGCGACTGCTTAGCACTCCTGTTCAGCATGGCCATGCTGGACCAGTTCAGCGACACGCGGGATGTAATGACTACTACTACAGCGAAAGGAAAAGGTCGAATCAGTCGATCTGGCAGCGACGACAAGCGTATTGCATGAGATACCATCGGAGGTGTACTCCCAGCGCACGACGGAATGAAGATGATACATTTTGTTCAAGTGACTTTCCTTTCATTCTTCATCTCCTTATCCGTGTTATGTGACTCATGTCTGCTTTGTGATCCATATCGAGTACAATGGTGAGTTGGCTGTAGAAGTACATGTACCAGCGACTAGGCAGCAAGGGTAATAGTATTCCCTGCAATGACGTCCTTCTCCAACAAATATTAGTACAGACTTGTACGGTAGAACCTAATAACGTGTACTGTCTACAGTTCCCTCTCTCTGCCATGCATATTACGATGCCATGTCCTTGCATACACCGAGTCCTTCTCAGAGACGGTCGTTTTGATACACTGGACGTTTGTGCTACCTCCTAACAAACCATCCCATCCCCACTAAGTAGGTACATGTACTGTACCTTATCTCCAGGCACTCACAGCTTGCCTCATGCTCATGTGCGACTGCATGCATGGAATACCTAGTTGCAGACTTCCCTCGAACGTCACTTTATATCCTCGTCCAGTCCAGTCCATCATACAAGCAACGATATAGGCATCGCTTTGGCTGACTATGACGAGCGCAACACCTTCTTCGACGCCTCCAGAGGAGCACGCGACCCAGTCTGAAGCGCAAAATCAGCACGGAAACGAGCAGCAGCAGCAGCAGCAGAAGCAGAAGCAGGATCAGGAGCAGACGCGCGAGCAGGCGGGTGCGGACCAACACGAGAAGGATGTCGAGCAGCGCGAGGCGTACGAGTACTGGGGCTATCTGTTCAAGCCGGACAAGACGGGCACCGACAAGCTCAAGGGCTTGCTGCGAGGCTTGAAGGACCTCATGAACGAGCAGTATGAGCCCTCTGACAACCCCGATCTCACGCCGAATCAGCTGGCGCACTTCTATCGCGATCTGCATGGCAACTACGATCAGCTGTTCCTAGGCACGCCCAGCGAGAGCATCGCCTTCATCTACAAGAGCTTAGGCTGTCTGCACAGTCTGCAGCCGCTCCACCACACGCACCAGACTGCCTTTACGGATCCCACTGTGCCTGCGCTGAAGACCGAGGGATGGATCATGTGGCAGACGATCCAGCTTCTCCTGGGGCCTGAAGAGCACTCGAGCTTCCTACGAGAAGCCGTCGCCAAGTGGGATGTCAAAGACCATGACACCGGCGCCGTGCTCCCCAAGATTCTGCCGCGAGAGTGCTTTCCAATCGACCCGGATAAGCACATGGTGGCCTGGTACGAGGGTGTCTCGGAGCGACTACGTCGAGAAGCAGAAGACGAAGAGCGCCACAAGCATGTTGAGGTGGAGCACGACTCGGACCAACCACTACCACGACGAGTACGAGATAGAGCGCATCATGGGCCGCCACATGGCCCTCCGCGTCCAGAGGGAGATGTGCTGAGTGAAGACGACGGTGCATCAGTGGACTCACGAGGACCCGCGCTGGCATACTTTCGAAACCCTTTGTATAGGCACGTGGACGGCCGACCCTCTATCGTGCGAAAAACGTCGAAACGACCAGGCTTGAGCCCGCGCGCGACGATGCTCGACAAAGGGAAAGCAGCAGCGGCTTCATTCGGGCGCATCGCACGCGGCGTGGGCAGTCCGCACCTGTGGTCCGCCGAACCAAGACACAGCCGGAGTCATTCTCGCGACCACCAGGACCACCACGAGCGAAGAAGGAGCCACGCAGACAACAGACATCCTCCCGATACAGAAGAACCCACTTCCGCAGGTTCCTACGATGAACGCTTCGAGCCACGAGCAAATTCGAGCCACAGCCATAGCCATAGTAGCCACGGCGCCAGCCGTCACAGGCGGAAGTCCTCTCAGCCCGATCGAGCCCCTTCGGGTGCTGTTGCGGACGATGAGATGGAGGAGAGCGATACGAGCCCCGTATACAGCCCTCCATCGGGGTCCAATTCGAGCAGACCTCGACAACATCGTTCTAGGCCATCTGAAGCGCGCGATGGCGATCGCGATCAGCCGTTGCGACACTCCAGGAGCCACGATCCGACGCCGAGTCAGCGTGAAGGTGAGGACTATTTCGGTCCTGGTGGGCACTACGAGGAACCTCCTGCTGCTAGGAGAAGCTCTGTTCATGACAGACCCAACACACCACCAGTGCAGTACAACGACTTTGGCCCATCCTTCGGACCTTCCGCTTCGCCCCTGTTCGCTGCAACAGTAGCCAGGCATCCTGCTCCGCCTGCGCCTCACTTCCCACAGAGCATGCCACCACGAGGGCCTCCTGGCAATGGCCACCCGCCGCCACCAGGCCTAGAATACGATGGAGGTCTACCTGCGAGACACCAATCATTACGACGATATCACGATGGTTACGACAGCCGCAGCCCTGCGCGGGAAGACAGACATTATGGCAGTCCTCGGCCAGGATCACGAAGGTACGATGATTCTCAATACCCCAGTGGTCCACCCCCAGGACGCGATCCGCGGGATTCACGTTATCCGCCTCCTGATTTCGATTCACATCGTTCGCGAGACTCGAGAGACCGTGGCTATCCGCCTCCAGACGACCGCCGACCGCCACGCGATGCCCGAGACAGAGACCATCGCGACCGGCGAAGCAGTCGCGCGAGTGCTCCGCCTCCCGACGATGATTATGACGATCCTCGGAGACACCATCGGCCAAAGCACACCCGTTTTACGGATACTGGCGTGAGCGGCAGAAAGTATCCGGATGAGAGTGGTTTCAGTCGTGGTTCGTAGGAGGAATCTCGTACTTTGATCAAAGATAGGTTGAGACACTGGGCCGAGGAAAGGCAGAAGAGAAAGAATGGAATCTGGCACGAGCAGACCTGAGCAACGAATGATGACACGGGAGGAGGAAATTCTGGTAATGCTACACGTTTGATGAGTAAGTAGTAGATACGACTTTAGTGGTGTCATGAGCAGTAGTACTACTCCTTTCAAGTCCTCCTCAGGTACATGTATGGAAAGACCTTTTTTTACATCTCAGCACTTTCTGAAGTTCGCACGCTTCTCTTTTGTGGAACCATGTCATGTCATGATCATTCATTCATTCATATATTTGATCTCAATGTCACAAAAAGAAGAACATGATTTGTGACTTTAACTTTCCCTTATAACAACACCAACCCACCAACCAACCCACCAACCAACCCACCAACCAACCACACACACACAAAGGTATATAGGTGTAACAAGCCTAAAAAAAATTTCCACTTACTTCATCCCTTCTCCAATCAATCCACTCACTATCACTTCACTCACTATCACTCCATATAACTCACCGTCTTAATCCTCACAAACTCCTCCAATCCCCACTGAGCATTAAACCTTCCCCAACCCGATTTCTTCACGCCTCCATGCGGCAAGCCAGCTTCATCATGCACACTCATCGAATTAATATGAATGGCACCCGAATCAATTTCCTTCGCAATTTGCAAGCCGCGGCCCAAATTGCTTGTAAACACTGCACCGGAAAGGCCGTATTCGGTATCGTTGGCGATGGAAATTGCTTCGGCGTCGGATTCGATGGCGATGAGAGATAGTGTTGGGCCGAAGGATTCGGTGTACCAGATTTCCATGTCTTTTTTGACGTCGGAGATGATGAGGGGTTGGATACGGTGTGCAGAAGAAGGAGAAGAAGAAGGGGTGTCGTTTCCTCCTCCATAGATGATTTTGGCGCCTTTGGAAACAGCGTCTTGACGCAATTTGGCATTCTTCTCCACGCCGGCTTTGGCGATGAGGACAGGTGCATCAGCCGTTGGGGCGTAAATTTTGGCCGTGGCAGATTGTAAAGCTTCGGCAAAAGGGGCGAGAATTGCGCGGTGGACGAGGACGCGTTCGGTGGCCATGCAGATTTGTCCGGCGTGCAAAAAGGAGCCGAGGGCGACTTGGAAGGCGGCGTGTTCAATGTTGGCGTCTTCGCAGACAATGGCGCTGGCTTTGCCGCCGAGTTCCATGAGGCAGGGTTTGAGTTCTTTGCCGGCTTTGGCGGCGATGATGCTGCCGACAATGGTGGATCCGGTGAAGTTGAGTTTCTTGATGCTGGGATGCTCGATCAACTTGTTGGTGACTGCTGCAGCATCTTGTGGTCGGTGATACAAGACGTTCAATACGCCATCGGGCAAGCCGGCCTCCTTGAGAATGGATCCCATGGCCCAGTACGTCCTGGGGCTCAGCTCGGAGCCTTTCAGAACGCATGTGTTGCCTGCGGCGATGGGATAGAGGAAAGCACGAACACCCAGGATGTAGGGAGCATTCCATGGAGCAATGCCCAAAATGACACCCATGGGCTCCTTGAACAAAAACGCTCCTTGACCGGGCGTCTTGGTCTGAGGAATGTAGCCACTGATGGTGGCAGCGAGTCCACTGACAGAGCGGAAATTGTCAATGGTGGTGGTAATGTTAAATTGTGCAAAGGCATCGAGGGAACCCGTTTCCTCCATCATATAGCCGACGAGCTCGGCTCTTCGAGCCTCCATGATGTCAGCTGCTTTGAGGAGGATGCTCTGGATGTCGCCGGCTTTGGTTTTGCGCCATGTTTTGAACGCTTTTTCAGCGGCTTCACATGCCTCTGCAACATGCTGCTCCGACGCCGAAGAGGAAGCCCACAGCGGCTGGCTCGTGCTGGGGCTATTCACCTCAAAGGTGGTGTCTGTGACGACCTCCTGGCCATTGATCCAGAGCGGCACGGGCCCCGTCATGGTGATGATTGCTGTCCTGGTACTTGGAGGAGGAGGAGGATGAGGATGAGGATGAGGAGGAGGAGGCGGCGGAGGAGGAGGAGCAAGTAGAGTGTATGTAGTTCGGTGTCGATAATTGGTAATTGGTGCCACCGGTCTCAGGGCACAAAAGGGATGGAGTGGTAGTCTATGACTCTATATATGTTGTGGATCATCCCGTGACCTCTGCCCTGGCCTCTATAGCGTCGTATGGGGCAAAGGTGCCAGATCCCAGTTGGGAGAACTGCCGAGTTAGCCTACCGCCCGCCCCCATTGCAGTGGAGAAGTTCGAGGGGCTAGTACGGAGGTAGTTCTACACAGCCGCCCCCAGGATTTATCATCCGCCCTCAAGTGAAACTAGGAGGTATCACATGTTCCGTTCTGTTCTCCATCCACCCACCGTACGAGACAGTGTCCCGGTGGGCGTGAACAGCCGCGCCGCTTCAGCTACCCGAGTGAGAGCTATACAGTACAATACCATATACATGACTGGACTGAAAAAAAAAAGGATGTGATGCCACAATCGTGCAGCCATGCCACCATGGGTGGTACTGTATCCCCTCCTGCATGTATGAACCACCCATGTTTGCACTTTCTGACTGCATTATCTGAATGCGAACGACATGTGCGATATGTTAACTATATGCAGAAGCTTGTCTGGTCTACAGGCTTCCATCGGCCACAAGCTCTTTGCAACCATTGATCATATCGGCCTTGAGGTCCTCCCAGCTCTCAACACCAACGCTGACTCGTAGCAGACCGCCTTCCACCTTCGGGTCACTCATTTTTCTCCACTCAACCAAACTCTCCACACCGCCCAAACTCGTAGCATGGTGGAACAGATGCAATTTCGAAGGCAAACGTCTTGCCAGTGCTTCGCTTTTCATCCAAATCGAGAAAACAGGACCAAATCCGTTCGGCATCTGCTTTTTCAACCACCCCATGTCTTCCTTTTGCAGACTCGCATGCTCAATCTTCTCCACAACCTTCTTCACATCCTCGACGCCGTCATCATCCGTCCCTGATGTTCCCTCCAGCGCGCCAGCGATGAAAGCAACCAACTGATCCGCATTCTCGCTCTGCCTCTTGACCCTCAACTCAAACGTCCTGAGAGATCTCACACCAAGCCAACCTTCCATACTACCCATGACACTCCCCAGATAGATCCTCTCAGCATACATCCCCCAATAGTGTTTTTCCCACCCTTCCACCTGTCTCCCCACCCCAACAACACCGCACAGCATATCCGAATGCCCGCCAAAATACTTGGTCCCAGAATGCATAACAAAATCCGCTCCCCACAGAAACGGATCCAGCAAAGGCGGAGGCGCAAACGTCGCGTCCACAGTCAAATACGCTCCTCTCCGATGCGCCGCCTGCGCAAAAGCCTCCACATTGTAAGCGGTCCCCGTAGGATTGACCGGAGTTTCCAAATGTACCACATCACCCTTTCCCAGCCCCGCTTCATCCCAGCTCTTCTCATCAAACAAATCCACAATCTTGCATCCTGTCAGTTTCTGGTAAATGGCCAAGACACCATGGCAGCCGTGATAGCCCTCACCGATAGCGACGACTTTGGGATGCAGCCATGTGAGGAGGGCGTGGAATGCCGAGAGACCGCTCGAGTAGGTGATGACGGGCTGGCCGACGATGCTGGTGAGCATCAACTCCAATCGACTGGAGTTGGGAGCGGTGAGGCGGGAATAGATGTGTCCATCTCCGAGCATGGGCCCTCCGGGAGGGTGCAAATCGGACAGTTCGAGCTCGCGTGAAGGGTCGAGTTTGGAAGGGTCGGATTTGTAGCGGTAGGTCGTCGAGACGTGGAGAGGAGGAGCGACATCGATGTTGAAGTTGATGGGGTCATCAGCGTGAATGGCTCTAGTAGCGAGGCTGAGATTCTCGTAGTCGCCTGGTTGTGGAATGGGTTGTAGAGGCTTGTTCGGCTGGTCGTGGACAGGTTCTGCCATAGTCAATCTGCGGCGCCGTATCAAGAAGGAAAGCAATGTAGTCAGAAGAACGACAAAAGGGTATCGTATAGGCGCTTGTCCTACAATCACACTCAAACTGGTATGTCTGTCTTGTAGTTTGCGCTCTCACCGCGGTTCATGAAGCATTGGCAGTCGCGTCATATCACACAAAACATTTGACCTTTGGCCTTGCCTTGCCCCGCCTTGCCCCCCACCATGGGAACTCCCGTAGAGCCCGCGGGGATCACCCGTACCGACCCGTACCGAGAAAGATCCGCTCTGCGTTGGCTACCTCCTATGGCCGATGGCTACCTCCTACCTCCTACATATATGTAGGATGTAGTCACTAGGGGGTAGAGTACATGCAGGACATGTATCGATCCAGCCTCGAATAATATATTCACCATATTCATGCACGTGTCGACAGTGGGCGTGATATAACCAGCATTACTGCTGCTTTCTGGATGACCTGGCGGTGACAGTCCTCGATCATATCCGTCGCTTGAGCGTTATGCCCCGAGAGACGCTCGTAGCAGCTGGGAGGGCATGTGCGAACCTGTCGCGATCTGGTACGATTGTTAACATGTGCAACGTCAAGCTGGGTGACACAACGGAGTATCACGTTGAAGACTTACCTTGTTCCGTATCGAATCCTATGGTAATGTCATCGTGTTCCTCGGCATATTCCATGTTCTCCAAGTTGACGAACCGATTCTTCAAGTGTTCCTCTGGACTCTCGTCCTTACCCTTCTCTCGGTTGGGCAAAGTGAACTTGGCGTCGACCATCTTCACCGTCCACTTCTTGCCTTTGCTGTCACCCTTGTGGGTCTCAAAAATATCAGTCGACTTGACCTGGAAGCAGAGTGCATCTGCATGGCTGAACTCTTCCATGAAGGCCAAGAGCTGAACAATCTGTCCTCGAGATACAATCTGGATGCGTACGCTCTGTGCCTGCCACTTCTTGTAAATCGGTACAACCATGCGTCTTCGTGAGATATCCAGGCTGGCAGCCATGCCGTCAAAACGCACAGTGCATCCAGTGATGAGCGCTTGGAACGCATGCAGATCCGAGTGGCTTTGAAACGTGAATGTACGGATGGTTTGCTGCTCGAGCACTGTCTTCAGTACTTCCGCGATGCCATTGACAACTGTACCATGCGACTGTCTGGTATCAATCGACACGGTCATGTCTTCTTGCGGATCGCGAAGTATTTGCACGCTAGGACTGTCTGAAGGAGGTACGCGAAGTAGCAGTTCCCCTTTGCCTAGGTTCACACGATCCGTGATACAACCAGTGTCATGTCGGGCCAGTATGCGAAGACTTTCCGATTCGATGGTGGCAGGAAACCTGCTGTTCGAGTCGTCAGGAACACCATTGGTGATGCCTAATTTCTGCCAATTGAGTTTCTGCAGCGCAACATGTCCTGATTGCGAGAAGCTCGGGGAGGGTGATGCCGACTCTATGTTGAGGCTTGTCAAGACCATCTTTCCGACAATGCTCTCATCCGACCTGACTGCGAGACCATTAATGATATTGTAAAGGCTTTGTCTGCTGCCAGCGTCCGGGAAGACAAGCAGTATCCTGCACTGTCTTTGTGCTTCCCAGATACGCACGACCATTGCAGTAGTGCCGCCCGCGGCAGAGTCTGTGAGGAACTCAAAGTAGAACGGCGATCTTCCACAAATGTCGTGGCTCACGGCACTCAGCGTCTTGTGCCCGGGATCCGTGACGAGCAACAGGCGGTAGCCCCGGTGTAGCCTCCGTGTCCCAGTGCCACCAACATGCTTGTCTGTGCGCTCAAAAATGAAGGCACTGCACCCTCGAATCTTTTCTGATGGGAACGAGCTCGAATTTGAGGAGTCGACATATTGCAGTTCCGTAAGTCGACACTCGTGGACTAGTCTCTCGTCCGAGTTTGGTTGCATCGTCCTTTCTACCTTGCGGGCATATTCTGACAGGTTCCATAGTGCCCGATAGTCACGTTCTTGCATGCGTACACTCAAGTCGAAATTCCTGGGCAGACGTATGGACATTGCCGCCGGACTTGCTGCCCACGAGACATAAGACCACGTTAGACCCCGTCGACGATCTTGCTGGGGCATTATTTTGATATTCACGAGCTCGCTCTGACTGGCGATAGTGACGCTTGTTTGATAATCATGTCTGCCACGCAACACGGTAAGCAAGCACGGCAGCACAACACGGTCGGTTTCCAAATCCTCTGTGTGCAAATATACCTCAACAGGAAATCGTCCATACCAGAAGTGTTCCTTTGTATCATTGAGAGGAAGCACCTCATATGGATCGACAGCTTGTTTTGAATCTTGCACCAGTACTGAGCTGCTGACACTGCCACCGAGCACTGCCTGTACATCAGAGGTAAAGCGTGGGTACTCAATCCAGATCTGAGTATTTTGTCCCTGGATCAAAGACGACTCCGGCGGTAGCATGTGGTTCATCGTGAGCGATAAGGACAAGGTTTTGAGCGAACTTTTCAGGGCAGTAATGCTACGACGGACCATGTTTGCATTGGGATCACTCGCGTGCGCATCACCATCTGATATGTCCAGATGGTTCAGGGGGTCTCGCAGTATCCACCACGTCTTTGCAAGGTCAACGTGAGGCTGAGTGAGAAGTTCGCGTCTTTCGTTAGGACCTCTTCGTGCGAATAGTGCTTCTAAACCCGTCTTCCCAATGTGGTACCACCACAACGCAGCTCTGAGCCACATGGAAGGCGTGCAGCGGTCGCCGGAAAGCTCTTTCTCGGCGGTCAATCGGAAGACACCCTTCATATGTGCTACACGGGCTTCAAAGTCTGCAAAAGCAGCATCGGCAGCTGAGTTGTTTTCTGTGGGGTTCAGTGACCAAGCCGCAGGTCGACTGAGCGAGTAAGTGGAACTAGATGATAATGGTCTCGAACTTTCTTCGTGTCGCAAGACTGCTGCTGGCGATTTGCTAGGCGGGGGTATGGTTGTTGCGGCGACATAGTCTTGTGTACGATGCAAAGGCAGCGGTGCCGGCGAAGCACCGGTGCGGCTCGGCACCAGCAGCGACGACCTCGGGCTGTTGGCACTTGAAGCTTCGTTCTGGACTCGAGAAGAGTACGGCGGCTGTGACACAGGGCCCGCTGATTGCATACGCGGTGGTGCACCATCGTCCCGCGAGCTGGGATGAGAATGCGAGCTTCGGTTTGGGAAGCGGTTGACGCTCGAGGACGACCCGTTAGGCTTCGAATAGACCGCATTCGACTGCTGTGATGCAGTGGAAGCGTCGAAAAGGCGATCGGAAAGACCGGGGGATCTCGAATTGTCGCGTGCATGATCAATAGGAATGACCATACTGGGTTGTGGTGATGCCCTGGTCGCATATATGCCTCGTAGTGGTGATCGTGGCGGTGGCAGCGGGATCTGCGCGCGATTGTTGACTTCCCGTTCACTCAAATCTTGTCCCAAAGACTGAGTGGGAGGCTCCAGCTGATGCTGGGGAGCTGGCGATGCGTCTCTCAAATGCCTTGTTGTATCTTCGCGGTCCGCAACTGGGTTCGGCGCGTCTGGCGTGATTCCGGTTTCAGGAGACTGGCCCAATGCCGCAGTCGAGCTATACACGCCAGAATCGCCAGAATGGCGCGTGATAGCTGGGGGTTTATGCGACTCTTCATGCTCCCCACTTGAACGTTCGATCTCATCTTCTTCGCTATCTTTTTTCACCAACATGCTCGCGCGCCTGAAGGCCATTCCCTCGTTCCTAGTCATCTCGCGTCGCTTCTGCACCACTGGGGAGCAAGCTTCGTCGCTTGTCGCGCTTTCGGGGGCAAGATGAGCCCTGATACTGCCGAGTCCAGCTGCAGATGGCGTACCCTCAAATTGGAATTCCGTATCCAGCCTGCCAGGTTGCTGCCGAGAAGGCGGTGGATCGGAGCTTGCACTGTCATCTCCAGGTGTCTGCAGATTCGTGCTGTTTCCAAGAGGATTCAGTCCCGTGTTAACCCTTCCAATACTCGGTCTGAGTGGTTCTACATCTCCCATGGGTGGAGCAGCAAGCTTTCTCGAAATTGGCGGCGAGAACTCCAGGTGAGAGGTATTTATTCTGCGAATTGGCGGCACCGCAAGAGTACCTTCCTCTGGAGGCTGCGGCGGGTGTCCTCGAACTTGCGCCGCTGGCTGGCCAGGCATTGGCAGTGGCAGCGATCGTACGGCTGGCGTCGCGTCTGACACTGATCTCCCCATGGCGGCCTTCCTCCGCCCAATCTCTGTTGGCGGATCAGGTGCATCATCACCACCCTCTCCAATGATCTCCGGCGCTGTCTTTGCGAATCCCACAGTCAGCCCTTTCCTCCTCCTCGGCTTGGTGAAAGTCGGTCCATCTGGGCCGGGACTGTCCTCGCCCAATGCTCTGACCTGATGCGCCTCGGGCCACCTCCTTGCTATTGCAATATCCAGCTTTGGCTTGCTCTTCTCCGTGCTCGGCCTGAGGAAGTCGACGACATCGTTGTCCAGCGTGAAAGCGCTTGCACGGGCTGGCGCGGACGGGTCATCCTCGCTCGATTCTCGTTCTTTCAGCACTTTGACCCATTTGCTCTTCTTCAGGAATCTGCTCGCTTTAGACGTCTTGCTCTCGTCCTCGGCCATGGTGTCCAGCACCAGATGAAGGCCAGCTCAGTCGCGCAGCAAAGAGGACGGGCGCCTGGCGCGTTCCTCGCGTGTCACTCCCAGCGTCCTGCATAGGCATACACTAACACGACACACGACGCATGCACGCAACGAGAAGGAGCCAGAGACATCGACCAAGTCGCGCGTGAGGTGCGTGAGGAGCGTGAGTGTGGGAGTGGAAGGGTGAACTGGGGTTAACCAGACAGACGATGTCTGAGACTCTGAGTGAGATGGATGAATGACGGGACCCAGGATGTTGCTTGCAATTCACACGAAGAAGGGACATATGGACATACAGAGCCTGTAGGAGGAGGTGGAGGTGGTAGGAGGTACATAAGGTAACCTGGTAGGTAAGGTAGTACCTTACCTCCTCAGGCAGGGCAGGGCAGGGCAGGTAGACAGTTGCCAAGCCGCATGCGTTCACACACGACCTTCCTCTGCGGCCGACCAGCAGGCAGCGGGCAGTTCACTGGGCATTCCCTCACCATTCCGTGGGAACAACACCGAACACACCACCGTGCTCGGCGGCTACCTCCTAGGCTCCTAGAGAAAACGATACAGGCACGCGCGCGCAAGGATTGCCATTTATAGTTCTGCGGCAATACGGGACCTACGGGCTTGACACACGCCTAACCACCTAGCGCCCACCACCACCACTACCCACAGTCACCTTTTTTAAATTTTTATTATGCCCGCGGTACCTCCTACTAGGCTCCTAGGTTTGGGAACACGGATGCAAAAAACATGTAATTAAAATGCGCTTCCTTTCCGGACATCCCCTATCATGACCGTTTTTGGTCGCGACCAAACGCCCAACGAACGGCAAATTTCGGTGTCTTGGGCTCTTGATACATCAATCGAGAAATCAAAAATGCAGGTGGTAAAGACGTGACTGATAGTACCCGATCGAGCAAGAGTACGACCGTCATGTGACGACGTTAATGCGCGGGTCGATTTTGCGCTTCCCGTGCGACCTTGAGATGCCCGCCTACCTTACCTCCGTAATACCTACTAGGACTCTAGGAGGATGTAGGTGTGCAACGCTACATGGAACATGCCAATATGGTTATTTCAGCGGAAAAAGGTCTCAACGGCGGGAGGTAGAATAGTCAGTGACAACGTAAATATAATATAAACGGAGAGAAAAATCCCATTTCATGATATGCAGTCTGCTTTTGAGTCTGCCAGCCGTGACTGATAGGGTGCAATCTTTTCGAGCCCATGCTACACTGCCTCTGTAACTTGTCATCGTCTGGACGTATCCGCTGTCCACACGCATCGCTCTCGCGCCTTAGTTGGCACCTGCGCCAACAATTGTTGGGATACCCTCCTTGTACTTGATGGCACCCGAGCTGGAGCCGCAAGCCTCAATCGACTTCACGGCACCGATGCCCTCGAGATCGCTCTGCTTGACCTCGCCGAAGACGACGTGGCGGCCGTCGAGCCAGCTGGTGACGACAGTGGTAACGAAGAATTGCGAGCCGTTGGTGTTTGGGCCGGCATTGGCCATGGAGAGGAGGAATGGCTTGTTGTGGGTGAGCTTGAAGTTCTCGTCGGCAAACTTCTCGCCGTAGATGGACTTTCCACCCGTGCCCTGTTGAATGGCGCGTTAGTCTTATGCTCCGAGGGACATTGGGAAGTCTGTCAGGTTCTGCTCTTACGTTACCACGAGTGAAGTCACCTCCTTGAAGCATAAACTCTGGGATGACACGGTGGAACTTGGAGCCCGAGTAGCCGAAGCCCTTCTCGCCAGTGCAGAGAGCGCGGAAGTTCTCGACAGTCTTTGGGACGACGTCGTCGAAGAGGTCGAAGTTGATGCGGGCAGAGCGTGCTACTCATGATATCAGCATCGGTGCTCTGTGCCTTTAGGGAATGTATGCATCGACGCATGCTGGACCAACTTACGCGCAATGCTAGTATCCTTCTCGACGACCTTGCCGGTAGAGTCGACCTTGAGGAGAGGCCCAGTCCAGGTTACATCGAAGTAGGCGGATACGGTCATTCTGGCGGTAGAAGCGTGGAAGGATCGATTGAAAGTTGGTTGTTGAAGAGGTTTGAAGGCTTTGGAGAAGGCGGTGGTTGTTGTTCGAGAAAACATCATGGCGGAGGAAGCTTTTCAACTGAGGGGCACATCAGCACAACATGGATCATCACATCGCGTACCCCACCTTGCAGCCTGAGGCGTCAAGCCGGAAGTGACGAGAAGAGCGAAGCAATGCCAATACCCTCCGTAGGGTAGGAGGTACATAAGGTAAGGTAATAATGACAAGTCATCACCCAACAGGATCGTTCCAGTCCCGTTCCACGTGCTGTGCTGCGGCGGGCATCCATCTCATCGCATCTCGATGATTGATTGATGCGAATTGGGTTGGGGTTGGTGGTGACATACAGGTCAAGTGGTCGCCGGTCGGGATTTTCTGTGCTGCTGCATAGGGATGTATTCTCAGCTCAATGCGGAAGTCCAGGGCAGTGAGTGACCGGTATCGATCGTCAAAGAATTGGGCAGAGATAGCACTATGTAGTACTTACCAAGTTGCAATGCCACGCAATATATCCTACAACTACTGTACAAACAATGGTCTCGTCAAGAAGAGTGGTTGATGATGTTCTGATGAAAACAGAGTCTTCGGGGGTTACAGGTGCATATTTGCCTTTGACGCACTGGCCTCCTTCTCAAGTAGCTGGTCCGCGAGTGCAGCCTCACAACAGCCAACTATACCTACCGCACCGCGCCCCTGTCATTGTTCACCATACCCTCTCCCCGTCTTGCTCAACACCTCCGTGATGGATCTCAAAAGCCTACAGGATGCGGCTGCGAACCTCACGCTTTACGACCTCAAGGCGGGCGTGCGCAAGGTTCAAAACGGTATGCTCGAGCGTTCCTATCGTCAACCATGAGTACTTGCTGACGGTCGCGTACAGCTGTCATGAATTACACAGAGATGGAAGCCAAGGTCCGAGAGGCTACCAATAATGAACCTTGGGGGGCATCGTCGAGCATGATGCAAGAGATTGCCAATGGCACGTTCAACTAGTATGCGATGGCTGACTTCAACGCAACAGCAGGACAGACGCTGACAACAAGGTAGCCAACAGCTCAACGAGATTATGCCCATGATATACAAACGATTCACAGAGAAGTCGGCAGAGGAATGGCGGCAGATTTACAAAGCGCTGCAGCTCATGGAGTTCTTGATCAAGAATGGCTCGGAGCGGGTGATTGACGACGCGAGATCACACCTCTCGCTCCTGAAGATGCTGCGACAATTCCACTACATTGATCAAAACGGCAAGGACCAGGGCATCAATGTGCGGAATAGGAGCAAGGAACTTACTGAGCTGCTGGGCGATGTGGACAGAATAAGGACGGAGAGAAAGAAGGCGCGCCAGACAAAGAACAAGTACGGAGGCGTAGAAGGCGGCGCTGGAGCTGGTTTGAGTGTCGGCTCTTCTGGTGGCAGATACGGTGGATTCGGAAGCGAAAGTGCTGGCTATGGGGGCGGAAGCTCTACATTTGGCAGCAGCTCAAGGACAGTCTATGGTGATGGAGGAGGATTTGGCGGTGAGGCTGCCACCGACGAGTACGATGAGGGACCTGGACGTGGCGGGGCGGATAAATTCGACGAGTACGATGAGTACGATGATGGCGGTGCCCAAGCACGGCCTGGCAGACGGAAAGGAGACGCCGCTGCGCAGCGTGCAACGTCGAAGAAAGCTGCAGCCCCAGCACCAAAAGCCAAAGAACCCGAGGTGGATCTTTTCGACTTTGGAGACGAGCCAACGACGACCTATACAGCCCCCTCAAATGGTGCAGCAAGTTCTGCCGCGATTCTGTCACCGCCAGCATCACAGGCAACCGCAGTGATCGACGATGACGAGTTTGATGAGTTCCAGTCAGCCACACCAGCCCCAGCCGCTCCGACTGCATCTGTCAAAGTAGCACCGTCGATTCCAGCGCCCAACTACAGCTCGTTCTCAACAGCCGCGCCGTCCTCCACAACACAGTATGCGCAACCTACGCCGCAATCAAGTGGCCAGAACGCTGCTTTCAGCAACATTTTCTCAACTACCTCGCCGCCTCCGAGCAGCACCAGTACACCAATTGGAAACATTTCTTCGCCTAAGCCTGGAGGTTACCAACCGTCAGGGCCAAACTATTACCAGTCGGTCCCCGTGCCTAGTCAGGCCACCGGCGGCTCTTTCAGTTCGCAGATTAAGTCACCTGGGGCGGGTCAAATTGGCGCAAAGACTGGAGCGAAATCTGGAGGTGGTGACGCCTTTGCAAGTCTTCTCGGTGGCAGCGGGCTCAAGAGCAAAGGACTTGCACAGAAAGGCCCGACAATCGCAGATATGGCAAAGCAAAAGAGCCAGGCCGGCCTCTATGGAGCAAATGCACCGCCCGCTGCACCATTCCAGCAGCAGAAGCCAAACACTGGTAGCAGTGGACTGGATGATTTGCTTGGGTAGGAGTAGTAAGAGCGCTTGTGGGCGTTTCTGTAGAATTTACGGTATCATATAAAAAGGATTCGTTCGCGATTCTCCTGTTTCAATTGGCCCCGCCAAGATTTGTTGAAGGTGCGCCGCCTGTATAATGTATTTTTCAAGACGGAACCCTAAAACACCTCCGTGGTCCCGTCGGTGCTCGGAAGATCCCGTGCAGTCCACACTCAGTTTTCGAGCCTTGGCGTTGTGGAGAGGCAGATGAACTTCCAACATCGCACATTTCTCAGACTACGGCGCCGATAATTCCACCACATCACCCAACGAACTCCCCCAAATACCACCTCCACGATGTCGGCCAACAAGCGCGGCGGTACTTCTGGTCAGAAGCTGAAGATGACTCTCGGTCTCCCAGTGTAGGTCTATTTGCAGTCCAACCGCACTCAAACGGCACCTTCCAGCCCACCACTCCGCTACGCCTTCGAACGCGGTTCACAGAAAAGCACGAGAGGCAGCAAGAGCGACGTGCATGGACACAGCTTGGAAGAAGGGACAATTGACTGACGCACATCTCTCTACAGTGGTGCAGTCATGAACTGCTGCGACAACTCGGGCGCTCGTAACCTCTACATCATCTCCGTCAAGGGCTTCGGTGCCCGTCTCAACCGTCTGCCCGCCGCAGGTGTCGGTGACATGGTCATGGCCACCGTCAAGAAGGGAAAGCCAGAGCTGCGCAAGAAGGTTATGCCTGCTGTTATTGTGCGTCAGAGCAAGCCATGGAGGAGAGCCGACGGCATCTACCTGTACTTCGAGGACAACGCTGGTGTCATTGTGAACCCTAAGGGTGAGATGAAGGGTTCGGCCATCACTGGGCCTGTGGGTAAGGAGGCTGCCGAGCTTTGGCCGGTGAGTAGAAAGCCCCTGTTGTCCAGAATGATTTGAAGATTGGTGGATTTGCTGACGTTCTTGCTTCCGGTATAGCGTATTGCCTCCAACGCTGGAGTTGTGATGTAAATGAGTCTTCTGCTGCTGGGATGCTTTAAGGAATGGAAATGTCATGCATGGGAACAAGCAGGCGCTGCAAGAGACAGCCGCGAGTTAGGCCACCCTGCATTACGGCGCTATGATTGGCACAGGTTCCTGGTCTCACATACAGATCACGCGTCACGAGTTTCAAATAGCACGCCGCTTCACATTTTCCACAAAGCTGTTGGCTGGGTTCTATTCAGGGTGCTCCTTTTGCCCTGCAGGTCAACAGTCAACGCATGGGAAGGTCCATTGTCACAAGTCAATGATGAAAAAAAAAGAATACCTACTCGAACTCGCACCTCCACCAACCCTGCCATCTTTTGTCTGCCGCGCTGACTCCGTGCTCCGACATAGACAGCCTTACTCAACTGACGCGAGACATCACCAGTATTGTCTTCATTGATTGATATGACAGAGGGACAAGTATGAACGACGTGGAAAGAGTGAATTATTGCACATGAATATGGGCCACGCCAGTGCCTTCAGCCGGTCCCGGGAGCTTCCGATCGACGGGCTGTGGGATCGGTCAGATGCTCCTACTCTCGACCGAAATCAGAATATATCCATGTATCACTTTGGTACTACAATGCGCATAATCTCACGATCCAAAGGCACAACCAGACGTCTGACGCAACACGCACCTCGAGAATGAATGACAGCGCCCATGACTGAAAGATTCGGAGACATTGCACAAGTCGGAAGATTGCGCGAAGAAGGACCCGTCTGAAGAATAAATACAGTAATGCATGTACATGTAAGTTCTCCGAGTATCACCTATGAATTTGAAGGAACCTAGGAGGTAGGAGTCTTGGACGCGTTTTCTCGCCCAGCAATGCTCAATTCCTCAACGTGCCTGACGGCGATCATGCCTATTGAGCCTCGTTATTCTGATTGGCTCGGAACAAAACGCGATTGCGCAGTCAGCTATGGGTCGCGTGAGGGAATAATCAACACTTGATCGACACGGACGATGTCACGATGGATGCTGAGATGGTGAACAAGCCAATCTGGTGTTGCCCAGGCATTTGCCCGGTCCAATAGCCCGATAATACCATGTCGGACATGTTCGCGCAGCGCCAGTCATCCTTCATCGCAGCCGAGATCTCGGGACGATTGTTTCCGCCCGATACGCATCATCTTATTAATGGTGTGGCCTACCTCCTAAGGATTGGATATGTACATACATGGCCGACCCATCCGGTCCCATCGACACCTTTAGAATGTGATCTTGGTGCTTTGCCCAGGCTGACGATGCCGGGTCCCTATCTCATGGATCAGGCCTACTAGGAGGTACTGCTCGCCGCATCTCCACTGGATAGCAGAGCCGTCGGCGACCCCGGGTCCTCCTGCCTCGACTCCTGCCTCTATATAACCAGCCCGTCAGGGTGGCAGACAGGACTGGCAGCTGATTATGAATGCAGCCAGCCCTATGTGAGGGCCTGACGAATATTTTATTTCCTGCAGGACCACTTCGACCAGGAGGTACCTCCTACAGTATACAACCTTGCCTGTCACTTGCTGCATTATGCAGGAACAGGATCACACAGTTTACACTAGTCGAGCCGAGAATCCTCCGGGGTTCCCTGACAGGTGTCGTTGGATTCCACGTGTTGGGCCGATACAGGGACTTCCCACGGGCGTTGTAATAGCCAGACAAGCACACTGCACACACACTCACATCATTTGCCTACTCACGCATTGCACAATCGTTATTGGCAACAGGAGGTAGCAGCCCCACAGTCCCCCACTGGGACGTTTCCAAAGGCTCGAAAGCAAGGTGTCGATCGACAGCGTGCATTGTGAGATGAAGACAGGCCTAGGCAAATGAGGCTTCGCAAGGAAGAGGCTCCCCGCCGTATCCCGACAAAATGATACAAGAAGTCGGTGTCGCTGTGATCGGGGATGCGACGAATGGAAGACCTGCCTCTTCGAGAAGGTTTCCGCTGGGAACAACGAGTGGAAGAGTCCTTGAGCCGGCGTATGCCCACTTTAGCGTGTTGATAAAATGTACCTGTCAACTTTTCCTGCCTCCACACGCGTTCAGCAGCAGCAATGGATACTCACAAAAGCTCACTGCGGCGACGATACCACAAGCTCGCACACCTGAAGTTTCGAGACCAGCGCGACAGAAGAAGCGACACCCACATCACCGGGAGTCCTCCCCTCCAGATATCGATTCCCAATTTCGGGGAGCCCATTCACACTTCTGTATGTCTTGCTTTGCATAGACGCATCACGCACAACTAATTGTGACCGCCCATCAGTTCGCAGACATTCCTTCATATGAGGACGCCGTTTCTAAGACTACACCAGTAGCGCTGGCGAGGGAAATTGCTTCACTGTCCGTTTCGGATGATTCTGGAGAGTCATCAGACTACCTTCGTCGCTGTGATAGTTTGCCTGCGATGGCTGTTCGAGCATCCGCTACGCCGTCTGACAATGCTATGAGAGTTGGTGGAGAGCTCGAAACAGACCATCCGGGATTGTCTTTGGACTTGTCCCCGCTCGACGACCGTCCTGGATCAGGCGGCCTGGACATGCAGCATACTGCACGATTGAGGTAGGAATCGATAGGGCTCGAAGGCAGCAAGTAGCTCTCCGCTAATTCTTCCGTCAGCCCGGTCAGTATGCCTTCCCGTACGCAAACGCCCAATCTTGAGGAGCATTCGGACCACTCGAGAATCGATACGCCACCTCTTCCTCCGCAGTCTCAGGTGCGGAGACGGAGGCGGAGTCTGGAGAGGGTCCATGTGCGGCGAAACTCCCCCAGCATCACTCGCGTCAGGCATTCGGACCCGTACCAGGTGCTACTCCCACTGCAGTCTTTGGTTCCAGATAACATCGATGCACACGAAGCTGAACTAATAAGCACCGACGACCCGGGATCTTGGAACGTCATCAACCCGGAGCAAACAGACCTTGGGTCTGGTATGTATTCACTGGAGCAGAGAGCGGAGCTCCTGTTTAGCGCGGATCATTTGCGGGTCATCCTCGAGGAGCCCAAGCTCTTGTTCTCTCTCTCCGAGTTTCTGAAAGTACATCGACCCTGGAGACTCACACTGCTCCAGTACTACTGGGACGCAGTGAAAGCACTCCGGGCGATGAACTTCGCCCGCGCCATTTCCGACACCTTATCAGAAAGACCGCTTCCATGTATCGGTAGCGCTGCGACTCTTCCTTCAGTGTCCATCGACGCCAGACTCGCTGATGCTGCTAGTGAAGCTTTTGATGACTTGGTCCGAGAGGATTTGGCAGCTTACATTGCCCACGTCTACACCCGTATCGTGAGCAACAGCGTCCATCGTCGGATCACCGGGTCGTTGGCAACTCACCTACGAGAAGCGAGCCATGGACTAGCAGAGGTCTTCGTCCTCACAGACCCGACTCGACATGATCAGCGTGAGCTTGGTTGTTTCCGTGTCGTGCGTTGCTTCGCTGACATGTTATAGCCATCATTCTTGCCTCGGAGGAATTCGCGCTGACAACCCAGTACGGCCTGAGACATGTCATAGGGCGAAACTGTCGATTCCTACAGGTACGCTCCCCCCAAATCTATACCTACCTATGTATGCTCAGGCACTTATGTTCTCCAGGGCCCCAAGACAAACAAAGATTCGGTACGCCGACTGGCCATTGCATGTGCCGAAGGAAAAGATCACATGGAACTGCTGGTCAACTATCGTAGAGACGGCACCCCATTCTTGAATTTACTCATGATCGCACCGCTCCGGGATAGCAGGGGCGTTGTGCGGTACTTTTTGGGAGCACAGGTGGATGTTTCCGGACTTCTCAAGGATGTCAATTCCCTCGAAAGTCTTCGTAGACTAGTGGCGAATCACACCAAGCCAGAGGATAGCTGCAAACCTGCCAAGGTCGGCCGGTTGCAAGCCATGAAAGACTTGAGTCTCATGCTCGGCGGCGACGAGCTCGACATGGTCCGACAATACGGCGGATATCTGAATCAAGGCTATAGTCACTTGCACGATACCACGCCACCGCCGGTCATGCGCAAAGAGCGAAGCCGCATCCTCTTGCAGGGCGATGATGAAGATCCCACAGAGGATGACAAGTATTCCTCCGGGCGCGAAGATCACCAAGAGCCTGATATCACGCAAGATATGCTGTACAAGCGTCTGGAAAGTGTGTATAAGAACGTAAGTTTGTCACCGTCTCTCGTCGTGCGAATGAACATTCTCTCCCTAATCTGTATCGCAACAACAGTATCTTGTCGTTCGACCCGCACCCTCGTTGCGGATTCTCTTCGCCTCGCCATCACTCCGTGTACCGGGCATACTCCAGACCCATCTGTTGCATCGCATCGGCGGCAACTCCAAAATCCGAGTCGACTTTGAGAAATCTCTCCGAACCGGCAATGCCGTCACCGCCCGCGTCCACTGGTTGAGCGTGCCCAACCGCTACGGCGATGGCATCGGTCGCATGCGATGGCTCCATTGCACCCCTCTCCTCCATCACTCCGGAGCGGTGGGAGTGTGGGTCGTGATTGTCGTGGATGAAGACGATGAATCCACCTCTTCCTCGAGCCGGAGCAACTCCCGACTCGCGGCGCCTCCCATTCGGTCCAACAGCGTCATGAGTCCAGACCCGCACAGTACGGACCGGTTGGCGAAGTTGGAAAAGGACTTCAATATCCGCCCGAGGGCAGAGACTCCTTTTTCATAATTCTGCTTCCTCGGCTTATCTCTGTTGTTTGTAGAAGTGATAAAGACAAGACAAGGAAAGGAGAGGGGAAGAAAAGGAAAAAGGAAAAAGGAAATTTGCCGTGCCTATAACACGAGATTCAAAATCTTTTCCATCTCTCCATCGAGTGAGGATGCACGTACATGTACATATATACGAGAACTGGGCCGACACCGTACGAGGTAAGGTAAAGGTACTACCTAAGGACATATTAAAGTTGTTGAAAGTTATCAAATTTCAATCACAGTTGGCGGGGATTGATCAAAGCTTAATCAAGATTAAGCCTCACTGATTCTATACCGTCACCAATCAATCTTTGGGCGCTCCGCAGGTTTTGATTAATTGTAGACTACCTACCCTGGGGAGGGGAGGGAAGAGTCGGTATTGTACTATTACTACTACTACTATTACTACTAGGAGGTACTACTAGGAGGTACTACTACTACTACTACTATTACTACTACTTCTATTACTACTACTACTTCCTACTACTACTTCCTATTACTACTACTTCCTACTACTACTACTACTACTACTACTAATACTAATACTTACTATGCGTAGCCAATTTGGAGTTGTTGTCTTTGGGCTAGTGGGAGCTGCTGCTGCTGCTGCTGTCCCTACGTTGACTAACCCTCTGTCGACGATTGTGGACTTTCGACAGACTAATAAGCAGAGGACTGCAGGTATGTACCATCATCGTGCTGTATACATTAGGTAGGGTACCTATTGGAACCTTGGTGCTAAAAGAAAATGAATGATTACCAGTCTCCACGTCTCTCTACAATACTCTCATGTTCTATGGTCGATACGCTACAATATACCCTCAAGCACCATGCCCGATACCACCTGCAGGCACCGTCGTGCAAGGGTTTGCGAATGCAGACCTCGATACCCAGATGACTCTTTTTCGCGATGACTCTCGACGAGAACTCGTCTTGGCCTTTCCCGGTACGGCCAGTCTCGGAGACATTGTGACGGACATTTCGGTTGGCATGGTGCCCGCGACGATGAAAGGCGTGAACTGTCCCGCGTGTCGTGTCCATGAGGGCGTTCTGAAATCCTTCAATGCGATCGAACCGGCGACAGAACGCGTTCTGGATACGGCTATTGCGGCTTATCCAAGCTACAGTCTCATTATCACTGGCTACTCGCTGGGCGCTGCATTGGCGAAATATGCATATGCGAGCTTTCAAAGTCAGGGCTACAATATCTCTGCTGCGTACTCGTATGGCGAGTTTAGGAATGGCAATCAGGCGTGGGCGGACTTTGTTGATGGTCTTTCGGGCGATACAGATGATGATGATGATGATCATCAAGGTCCTTATTATCGAATCACGCACGCCGACGATGGTGTGCCGCAGGTTTTGCCGACTCTGTTGGGCTGGCATCATTCCCGGAGCGAGTACTGGTTCTCCCAGGGTGCGGATGGTCCTTGGACGACTTTTCGGTGTTATGGCCAGGAACCAAGTGATTGTGAGTGGAATTGAATCTTTTTCGCGTCGTCCCACGGGACGTTTTCGTCTTGCATGATTGCTGATATGTATACCACAGGCAACAACTCGCAGCTGGGGATTGGCGTGGCTGGCGTCAACCTTGCGCACATTTTCTATCCCGGCATCAACTTTCTAGGCTGTGGAGGTTTCTTCTAGGTGTAGATTGTAGGAAGATCTGCTTGAATTTGAACATGTCCCAGCTTGTCGTAATAGTATTGCCGAGGGGTAGTAGTTGGGGAGTACCTCCTATTATTGAGCCCCAAGAAAGGGAAAGCTTGAAAGTTGACCATGTCGTCGACGTCAGGAGCGTCCTGACTAGTACCTGACTGTTCCTGTTCCTATAGGCTATACCTCCTACACACACACACACACACACACACACTCCACTCCACTCCATACAAGTGTATTCCAAGCATGCATCACTCACTCACTCACTCACTCACCCTTCATTCCATCTACTGCCATCACGTGTAGGCTACACTAGTCGGATGCCATGGCTTCTTCTGCCTTGGCCTTGCACCGCCTACCACGCCTCATCGCGAGAACGCGACCATCATCATTGACGCCGCTGCCGAGAGCGCTGTCGACATTGCCCAACAATGCTCACATTGTATGTCATTTCATGATCGTCTGCAATCTTGGTTCCATCCACCCGCTAATACCAGGTACCTACTCATCCACAGTACGTTCATGATGCCCCCGACTCGACCCGTCACAAGATCCTCTCCTACCTGCCCAATGAACCCACCATCGCCTCTCTCGCCATTGGCACCACCACGGAGATCCCACCGACTCCGAATTCCCTCGTCGAGAATCCTCACTTTTTGCAGATCCTGCACTGGGTGATCAAAGATCATGCCGTCAATGATCCAGACGTGCAAGCGCAAGCTGCCATGTATGCGTCCCAAGCCGGCAGCGCCCTCGGTAGCGGCGGCACCTTCTTTCCTGCCAACCACCCATCGCAGCAGCGACAGCGGCGGAAGACCAAGACCAAAGAGTATGGTGGAGGAGGTGGCGGAGATGCCGGAGCGAGTGCACAGGGCGGCATGGGCGGTGCAGGCAGAGGAGGGTACATTCATGTCAGTGACCAGAGGTACCCGCCCGACTATGGACGGGTTGCATATCCGGAAGATATATTTGGCAGTCTTGAACTGGACTCGATGGGAAATTTTGTGGACGGTACCGGACGCTATCAGGCTGGCAATACCTACCGGGTCGTGACGCATGAAGGAATTCTGGGACTCAGCGCATACTTGCGGGAGCAATTGCTGGAAAAGTTACGTGAGCTCGATGCGCAGGCTCGGCAGAATGCGTAGGAGGCGCGTGCAGTGCTGTTCCTTGACACTCGACGATGTGTGTGTGGGTGTGTGTGTGTGTGGGTTTTCCTTGCCCATGGCTCGATTGTCAGCTGCCAGAGAGGAAGAGTGGCGAACCAAGGCATATGGTCCTGTTATGGCACGACCAATTGTGTACTCCCGCTTTGCTCAAAACTTCCCGACGGTGCCTGAAAACCTTCGTAGCCACAGGTACCAAGCGATCCTCAAGTGGTGATTGCACCAGAGACCTGCGTCATGCTGCCAGCCTGGTCGAACGATGCACACTGGAAATGAGTACTTTGACTTCCCCATTTAGAGATCCGGAGAGACAATACCGTGGCAACGCCAGTCGACGGCGAAGTTTATGACCCGCGAAGAAAATATAAGAAAGACAAGCGATCAGCGGTCTTGCGTGGGCACTCCTCAACGCATTCACTCCTCTGCTCGCACTCTTATCTATTCTTGTGGCGCGAATTGGGAAGATTATCATCATCTGAAGACATTGGGGCTTTCCAATCGCTACATCAGCTGCTCTGCACGTGTCGGTGAAGCTGTACCCCTGAGTGAAGCAAAGGCTTTCGCGACTTGTTGACAAGTCCAACTCGAACTTCAACTCCAACAACACCGCCTTGGAGGTCCATTCCCAACCCAACTTCAACATCTCCCACTCACACTCCGTATCCATCTCCAATGCCGGGATTGTTGGCTCCTGAAGCTTCCGCGCCACCTGTACACGGATGGACTGCGAGCGGACAAGGCCGAGCGGAGAACAGCACTCGAACCACAGCTTTCTGGGGCGGAAATCCATTTCTCTACGAGCTGGATGGCCAGGGCCGACCACACTGGCGACTGGACCGACAGAAACCTCCGGGAGATGCTTACGATGACCACCCTCTCGTCCCAGCGCATTGGTCGGTTGCGCCCGCACTGACACGAGTCGACGACGCCTACCGCTACGACACACGTTGTGATCGACTGTCGAGATGGACACCCAAGATGCACACAGTTAACGAACTCGCCGACGAGGTACTTCGCGCGCATGGCGTCCCTGATGTGGGTCGTCGCGGGTTGTACATTTGCGGCCATATGGCGGACGTGGTGTACAGTCCCGATTCCAATGGCAATGACCGGAACAGCGGCCGAGACCGTATCATGGTCTTCGTGATTGAATTGCGGGCGTTGGATCGCCACAAATGGTACCATATGCATGCAGAGTTGGTCGGGGTGCTGGTACGCGCCGGAATCCGCGACTACCATGGGGTACCCATTCGTTATTACGAGCATCAGACATCCACCTCACTCACCGCCGAGCCAGAACTTGTGGACGGCCTTGAGCAGGATCGCGCCGAAGAGGGTATGGAAAGTCCAACTTCACCAGTGCCAAGTGCAGCAACGCCCGTTTTGACGACTTCAGCTCCGCCAGTGCGTCCACCGCCACGGTTATGGCGGACGTTCGCTGGGGCTCAGGGATATTTGCTAAGAAGCGGAGAGCAGGAGAGGAACGTGGGCAGTGGTAATGCATTTTTCTCGCGAGATCCTCGACTTCAAGACCCTCGACTTGGACGCGAATAAAGGGGCAGTTGTTTTTGGCAAAAGGATGTTTCAGAAGACAGGCGTCGATACACCATCCACTGTGTTCGTTTCCACAGTGGTGTGCTAGGGTAGATGCTAGATGGTAAATGCCGATTACATTACAGAGCGGATCAGTCACGCTAATTAGGTACTTTTTCCTTCCCCTTTTCTTCAACCCATAAACTCAATCGTCCTCTTCGACGCCCGCAATCCACACACTCCCGAATCCACTCGCGTCACCGTCGCATCAATGGCTCCCAACTCGACCGCTCGACCTCCCGTCAGAGTATTCAACGCCGCCTTGGCCACATTCATCCCTTCAACCGCACGATCCATTCCCACAACATTGATGGTGTTTCCATTATACGATACTTGATAACATGCTCCACACTTTTCGCATCACATCAGCATTATATACAAGAAAAAAGTAAGCTCAGCTAACTCACCTGCGCACTCCCCCAGCCGGCAATTTCCCAACTGCCTCCAATGTTGGGAAACGTGGGAATTTGACCTTGCGTCGTGTAGCCTTGCGTGGTGATGAGGCCGTTGGCGCCGTCGCTGCAGGCTACGGCTGTGAGGCTGCGGGAGCTGTCGTCGTAGCCTTCGTCGTAGCTGATGCGGAGGGCGGAGGTGAGTGTTATTGTTGTTGTTGTTGTGGCGAGGAGGAGGAGGGAGGGGAGGGAGGGGAGTTGCATTTTTGAGGGGTTGGGTTGGGGGTTGTTGGTTGAGGGGTTGAGGGGTTGTTGTTGTTGATGTTGATGTTGTTGTTTGATTGTTGTTGATGTGGAATGGAAGATACTGTATGATAATGGCCTTTTGTTATATATCTCTCTCTCTCTCTCTGTCTCTGTGTCTCTCTCTCCCACCCCAGCCCAGTCCAGCACAGCCCAGCCCACAATAGCCTAGCAGTAGCTATGCAGTAGTGAGGTGGCAAGCAAGTCCTACAATAGCAGCTCTAGTGAGTGCACAGTCTAGCGAGTGCACAGGTCACAGGTTACAGCTATGTATGTACACACGACAAGTAATGCTACAGTACCTACAAACTGACCACCACTACTGTATACTGTATACATTAATGCTACATCCTGCATATCTTGACAGGCAAGAACGCATCATCAGACCCTGAATATACATACTTACGGTACATACATACGGACAGACGGCAACGCTAGGGAAAAAAAACCAGTCCAAAAATAGTACAAGAGGTTAGACTAGTACAGTAACTATTGCAACTAGAGAATCAATACAAGGACGGACGGACGGACGGACGGATATACTTGGGGACAGGCGAGACTAAGAGAGTGATACGGTAAGGTGGTGGTACAGTACATATAGTAAAAGATACCGAATACGAGATACTTGATTGTTCACAAAAAAACAAAAGAAAAGAAAGAGAAAAAATAAAAATAAAGAGGGACAATATATAACTAAATTCTTGGCAGATCCCGAGAGTTATTTCTAGAGCGAGAGGAAGGACTGACAGACTGACTACTGCATGTCTCAACTCTTGGCAAAAAGACATAACTCTTCTATACCTCTCTGACTCTCTATAGATTTATTACTTCCCTTCGGACCGACCTCGCTTCCGGCCTCTCCCGACCCCGTGTCCCCGAGAACGAAAACATTTCCTCTTTTTTTTTCCTTCTTTCCTTCATTCTATACATTCACCTTTTTCCGCCTCGCAACAATTCTCTCCGCCTGGTTGGAGATAGAATCCGACCCCAATAATTCCGCCGTCGAGATTTCCGATTCGAGCTCTCGTATGACAAACGTTCGGATTTCCACTGCGACGAGACTGTCCACTCCCAGATCAATGATGCTCTGGTCTTTGCTCACATCCTCGCGAGAGAGGCCGATTTTGTCCGCGAGTAGGCCGAGCAACGCTTCTGTTACAATGGCATGGGCCTCCTGAGGGGATGCGGCGGCTCGAAGCTCGTCTTTGATGCTGGTGTGTGCCACGTTGTGGGATATGGCGCTGTCGCTCAGACGCACCAAGTGACGGAATCGTGCATCGCGTAGGAATTCCGGGGGTTTGGCCGTATTGTTGCCGCTTGCGGATGTGTAATCATACTGGATCCCAATGGCAATCTGGGAATGTTGTACCTGGTCTTGCATGGCAAAGCGAAGAAGGCGGAAGACATGTTCCAGCTTGACAGGACGGAATCCTTGCCTGAGCAGACTTTCGGCAACTTGCAGATTATTCTCCAAGTAGCCAGCAGTTTGGATCATGCCCAGGTCCAGCGATGTGGCGTGCAGTCCTTGAGCGATGCGGTACCGAGCAAGTGCATCTTGAAATGCGCAGCCTGCAGCGTAATTCGCTTGACCAGCGTTACCAACAATGCCAGCAACCGACGACAGCATGATGAAGAAACTCAGCTGTTTTTGCTGTGGTACCAGACGGTGAAGGTTGAGAGAGCCTTGGACCTTCGCTTCCACTGTCGCCGCCCATGCCTTTTCTGTCATATTCTCGAAGATGGCATCCCGAAGCACCATGGCAGATTGTATGACGCCACCAATGGGAAGCATCTTGGTGCCGATGACACCGAGTGCTTTCTGAACCTCATCAGCGCTCGAGATGTCGCACGTGAACAGCTGGACATTGCACCCGCGGGCATTCATGATTCTCAGCCATTCAGCCTCTTTCGATCCATGTATGGGGGTAGAGCGCGACATCAAGGCAAAATTGCGGGCGCCGTGCTCATACATCCATGCGACAATCGCTCGACCCAGCCCGCCCATGCCTCCAGCGAGCAGATAGGTGACATCTGGCACGAGTCGGAATGGTCTCGTGGCATCGATCACGGGAATTTCCTTGTGGGGTTCCACCCTCAGTATATGATTCCCACTCGATGAATCGTGCTGCAGAGATCGAAACGCCTTGAAAACATCTGCCCAAGAGTGACTGGACAGGGGAATGTCAATACCCAAAGCTTCTACTGCCGTCAGAGCCTCATCGAGTAGATGACCACCAGCCAGTCCCGCAGACGAAACCACGAGGTCGTTCCAGTCGATCGAGATGAAAGTAACATTCTTGCTTCCTGCAGCCAGTTCGGTAGCCGGTGCAGTTTCTTCGCTGTTGTCGAAAGAAGATATATCAATGATGCGTCCTCCCGGCCTCAGGCGGGAGCGTAGATCGCGGCACCTTGGACCAGTACTGTTGCCAGCATATTGATGCCACAGGATGATATCGATACTCAGTTCGTCCATGAACGTTTCCGGATCGTCGAAGCTGAACACGCTAGCGCCTAGATACTTCGCGTATTGCACTGCAAAGTCTCTTATCATTCCAGACTCAATACTGACAAGTACCGATTCGCCAGCTCGCACTTTCGCCACGCTTGTGAGGGCGTAAGCGATGGAAGTGTACAGTCCCGGAATCGCGGCCGCTTCTTCAAACGGGAGTGACGTTTTGCGCACCGCTGCAGCACTTACGACAGCTCTGGTAGTGAATCCGACGGGAAGATAACCAAGCACATGGTCACCCAGGTGGAATTGGCCATGCAGACTGGACCCTATCGCAGTCACGACACCACTGAATGCACCGAGCCATGATCGTTGTCCGCCATCCACGAGGGTCGTCCTCAGATCTCCCGGACCTACACCGAATGCCTTCGCCTCAACAGCAAGCTCTTCCGGCCCCGGGAGAAGACTTGGACTGGATGAGCCTTCAATCGCCTCCCAGCAGAGCGTAGCCAGCTGTCCAGCTGTCGCCATAGTCAACCGTCGTGTCCCCAGGCTGCTATCATCGTGCATTTCGGATCTCCGTTCCAGCTGTCGTTCCGTTTCCCCAGAGACAAAGTTGCTGGCATGTTCATGAGCCAAGAGTCGTGTGACACACAACGCACCCTCTTCCTCGGAGAACTCGCTGTCCAGACTGCTGCCTACTTCGGTGCTGATGGCGGCTATTGTTTGCAGATGTTTGAGCATCTTCACCACCGCATCAACCCTTCTCATTTCGTACTCTGCCGGATCGCTGCCAAGTTCTACAGTAAGAAACGGCAGGAGAGGATATTCTGTTCGGACGACCCGAGCCAGGCCGACGACGCCGCTGCTGGGTAAGGGAGCATCGGATGACGATACATTGTTTCGACGCGTGAGCCAAACAATACCCTGCGCAGAGGCCACAATGCGTTTCATGGCCGCAAACGCACCGGATGTAGGGTTCTCGAGTAGTCCTTCAGGTCCGTCGTCGAAAATGACATAGACACAACCAGCCTGACCTGCAATGTCGAATGTAGACTGCTCTACGTCCAGGAGAGTCTGGGTTTTGACAGCCTCTACCAAGCTGTCCTCCACAGGGGTCGCGGAGCTAGTCGCAAGCAGATGCACGCGGTATTGGGGTCGTCCCGAACCAGTAGTTGATTCTGCGCATGTAGCCACGACACCATACGGTGTAGTAGCGGAAGCCGAGATACTGTCAGGTGCTGACTTCAATACAGCACCAGAGAAGCCGTTCTGCTTCAGGGCAGAGTCCAAGCCATGCAAATCCAGGACGGGGCTACCCTGACGATGCTTTTCCTCCGCTCGCCACCATTGCGGAAGTGTGCCCATCACCATGTCCAGGTACAGCTGAGGCTCCAGAACATCAAGGATGACCAGAACACCCTGAGGATTCAGCAGACGACGGATGTTGCTCAAAACTTTATCAATCGAGGCACACAAGTGTAGGCTGCTCGATAGCACGACCAGGTCGTATTTTCCGTCACCAAAGCCCTCCCCATCTGATTCCTCCTCCTCGATGTTCATTCTTCTCAGGTGAACATGCCCTGTAGCATCATGGCTCGAGGCGGTGGAGAAGAAACCGGACGGGTGCCCTGTATAATCGAATGTGACATCTGGGCTGCTCAGGATGTCTGCCAAATATCGACTTGGTTCTGCAATCATGTTGCCGTATTCGAGAACACGTAGCTTCGGCTGCTCGAACAACAAGGCTTCCACAATGCGCTGGACAGACTGCTGACATTTCTGCAGGCCCCTGTGCTCGTGCAAAGCGCGATCTAGAAGATCGTCCTGCTGCAACAAGGCATTTGGATCTTGTGTTCCCATGATGATTTCAGCAAGGCGTGGTCCTACGCGGTGGACGAGTTCCTCCATCGCAGTAGGAAGGTGGAGGTTTCCATTCACGAGAGCTTTCGATACAGGTTGTACGTCACAGCTCTTCTGAACTCCTCGCCGGGTCGCGTGTACATCCTTAAACGATTCAAAAAGCTTCGTCAGGTGGTGTGGGGTTTCATTCGTTGGCTTCCAACTTTGCAGGGCGTCGAGGGCTGTTCGAATATACGACAGCGAGGCATTTTCCAATGCACTAGCACTCACAGTCCCATTGACTTGATTGCTGTCGTCCACTTCGACCAGCCGCTGAAACTCGCCAGGTCGCAGAAATCGTACTACCGGTCCGGTCTCGAATTTGTTGCAAAGAGTTGCACGATCCTGCTGCACTTGGGCATCTTGCCAACTTCCAAGCCCGATATACTCGATGTCTGCTCCCGATACCAGAATGTCGTTCGGCCATGCTTCATTCTTCACATGGAATTCGACGTCACATGATCTGTGTCCTTTCAGCACGGCTGATGTGGAGATGAGTAACTTGACTCCGGCAGTGTGCTGGACACGAGCGTCAACCTCCAATCGACCGAGCCGTTGTGGGACCATAGTGTTCCGGAGCTGATCAGCCTCGAATAGTGCACACAAGGGCGCTTGAAAGAATCCATCAATGGTTGCAGGATGGAGCGTCTGGGGTGGCTCATACTCCATCGGCATCAAGCGCGATGTCTCCGGTATCGACAGCATGGCGAAGGCATGGTTTGGTTTGGTGAACACCTCATCGAGAGCCTGGAATGCGCCATCGTAAAAGTAACCGATACCACGGAGATCTGCGTACAAATTCTGTTTGGTGCGACGCACCCAGGTGGGTATTTCTGCTTCCGCTTCATGGAAAGCTTGAAGCTTCCGAGAGTTGGTCTGTTGTTTGGCGGTGGTGGCGCCGCCGCCGTCACTGAGAAGGATCCTTGCACTGCCCTCGCAGTGCTCGCTCCACTGCCCGTCCACCGTGCACGAGCGGATGACGAAGTTGTATTGGAGATCTCCCGTCTTCGTTCCTTGTGCCATCTTGAAGCGAGGAAACAGTATCGTCTTCATCTCGACTCCGGCTCCGTCATCTGCAATTGGTAGTGCTTGTTTGATGAGAACGTCTTCAAGAACATATCGCTCGATGGGCTGTGTGTGACCCAGGCTCAACCAGTGTTCATAACATGCCTGCAGGACTGCTGCTACAAAACCTCCTGCTGGATACAAGATATCTGATTGGATGACGTGCCCTCTGAGATATGGCAGCTCCGTGGTCCGAATGATATGACGCCAACTTGGCTGCAAGTGGTCGAAATCGATCGAAGGGACTCCCAGAAGTGGATGCTTGGGGCGCGTTCGGAGTCGGTATTCTGCACTGATGCGGGACTCGTGCCAATACTGGACAGAATGATCCCAAGGATAACTCGGCAGATCTGTCAACACACGCGGCGGCCGCTTCGCCATGAGCGTATCGCCACCGAGCTGGACAGCCGAAAGGTCGAGTGTGCCACGAGCGCAGAAGACTGAACCAAACAGGCTGAGTATGCTATGTGTACTGCTGCTGTTGCGCACTAAGCTGGGCAAGATTTGGTAGTCCAGTCCTGGGCCGGCCACCTCTTGTAGAGTTTGTCGCATCGGACCAGAGAGAGCAGGATGAGGACCGAGCTCGATGACCAAGACCTTGTTCCATTCTTCTTTGTGGTTGTTGATGACATCCTGGACGAGCGTTTCCACGGCTGCGGAGAATTGGACCTGAGATACCAGGTTTGATACCCAGTATGCTCCATCGAGCAGACTGGAGGACTCGATGACCTTGGCGTGGACGGATGAAATAAATGTAGTGGTAGAATTGAAGTCGTGTGTCTTCAAGTCGCTCAGAGCGTCGTGATATGCTTTGGCAATTCGCTGCATGTGCGGAGAGTGGTAGGCAATATCGACACGGAGTCGACGCGCAAAGTGGCCAGCTTCCGTCAGACGCTTGTGCACATAATCCACTGCTGCGACATCACCGCTGAGGGTGACGCTAGAAGAACTGTTGACGCAGGCAGTCACGATCTGCCCCAGGTTCGAAGGGACGGCATCCAGGTACGTCTCGACTGCGTCTTGGGACAGTCCCACCGCCAGCATGGCGCCCTGAAGCTGTGCAGAAGCAGCGGTGGCTTTGATGCGAGAGGCGCACACTCCCCGGAAATATGCAATCTTCATTGCGCCGTAGAGCGAGAGAGCACCGCTGGCATATCCCGCGGCTATTTCACCGCTGGAATGGCCAAACACGACATCCGGCTTGATGCCCACGACCGACAACACATCCACCAAGCCAATCTGGATGGCTGTACACAATGGCTGGGACAATTCCGCCTCATTCACGCGCGTTACATCTGCTGACGCACGCAGCTCTTCCCGCAGAGACCAGGAAGCCCCGAGCTCCATTACGACCGCTTCACATTGCTCCAGACTGTGCCGAAAATGAGGCGAATGCTCGATCAGGTCCACGCCCATTTGAGCCCACTGTGCACCTTGGCCCGTGAAGCAGAAGGCAACCCGGGGCACACTCCCACCAACAGACGCTGCCGTTGCGCTTTTGGCGGGCGCTGTCCCCCGAAGAGCGTCCACCAAGTCATGTTGGGTGGATGCGACGATAAAGTCGCGATGCGGAAAATGAGTGCGGCGGGTGTTGAGAGTGAAGGCCAGACTGTCCAGATCCAGGAGGGAACGAGTGTGGTCTTGGATGTAGCTCGCAATCGCTTTCTTTCGTGCCGCCAAGGCTCGGGCCGTCTTGGCGCTCAACATGAAGATGCGTGTCTTGTCAGCAGAAACTTGTCCATCTTCACTTCTTCCGCTATGGCCATTGAGTTCGTTATGGCCATTGAGTCCATTATGGCCATTGAGTCCATTATGGCCATTGAGTCCATTATGGCCATTGAGTCCATTATGGCCATTGAGTCCATTATGGCCATTGAGTCCATTATGGCCATTGAGTCCATTATGGCCATTGAGTCCATTATGGCCATTGAGTCCATTATGGCCATCATCTCCAGTCATCGGAGGCAATCGTTCCAGATACTGCTCCAACTGGTGGGCACGCAAATAACCGCGGGCGTCATCGAGAATCACGTGCGCATTGGTGCCTCCGTAGCCAAATGCGTTGACGGAGGCTCGCAGGAAGTCGGCACTTGGATTGGCGAGCGGCTGAAGTTGTGTGGCGACCTCGAGATTCAGCCCTTTCAAGTCAATCTGGGGATTGGGTCGTTGGAAATCGTAATTCGGCACAATCCACCCCTTTTCCAACATCATCACCACCTTGATGAGCCCGGCCAGGTTAGCGCAGCTTTCCAGGTGCCCGATGTTGCTCTTGGCTGCTCCGATGACCAGCGTACGGCCGCCTCTCTTCTCCCTAAGGCATTTAGCAATCGTCGACCCAATGGCTGATACCTCGACGGGGTCTCCCGCCGCGGTGCCGGTGCCGTGCGCTTCACAGTATATCGTGTCTTCCATGCTGAGCCCGGCAGACTCGTACGCTCCGCGAATCAGATCCATCTGTGCCTGCTGCGAGGGCATCGTGATGCCGGGGGTGCGACCGTCTTGGTTGCAGTACGATCCGCGAGCGATCGCTCGGATCGGATCTCCGTCAGCCAGCGCCAATTTCAAAGGCTTGATGATCACTGCAGCGACGCCTTCGCCACGGCCATAGCCAGAGGCGCGATCGTCGAACGTGAAGGATCGTCCTTCGGGAGAGAGAAAGCTGAACACACGCCAGAGGTTAGGTATGGATTGATTCTACTATACGACTGGTTTTGCTAAGATCAAGCTTACTTCATATGTGTCATGCCCACCATGGGCAATGGATCCAGGATGATAGTGGCCGCAGCGACGATAGCAGTGGTGGCCTCTCCTGTCCTGAGGCTCTGGCAGGCTTCGTGGAAAGCAACCAGACTCCCCGAGGAACCCGTGTCGAGCGTGATCGAGGGACCCCTGAGGTCAAAAAAGTACGAGATCCTGTTCGCCATCAGCGCGCTACCGGTGCCAACCGTCTGATACTTGGAGATATCCTCGGGGTCCCGCGTCGTGATGTACGAATAATCCAGATTGTACAAGTTGACAAACACCGACGTTCTGCTTCCTGCAAGCTTCTCGGTGGTCATTCCAGCGCTCTCCATGGCCTGGAACACGCTTTCCAACGTCAATCGTTGCTGCGGGTCAATGGCCTTGGCTTCTGCTGCAGAAATGTTGAAGAACGGAGCATCAAACGCCGCCACATCCTGCGTCAGAAAGTGCGCCCCGTGAATGTTGAAGGTCCCATTCATGTCCGACTTGGGGTGCCAGTGGGCATCGAAGTTGAATCGGTCCGACGGTGCCGTATCCGTCCACGCACTGCGTTTGCTCTTGAGCATTTCCCAGAACTTCTCGGGACTGTCTGCTCCTCCGGGGAAATTGCATGCCATGCCCACAATGGCTATGGGCTCTGCTGCTTGTTCGAAAGTCATCTTTTCTTTTGTGGCGGTGGTGGCTTTGGCTGGATTTGGTTCATCCAATGGGAAAGACTACTATGATATATGACTTCTCTGATTTTGATGATCGACTAACACCAATATATGTATGTATACTTTGCCTGCCCTCTCGCAAGAAAGAAACCCCCGTTCTTTCGATACACTACTCACTCCGAGTGTTGTATAGGGCAGGATGTGTGTTGGAGAAGATAAGCGATCATGAAACAAAAGAGGCTAACATGTCTACTTGCTATCCCACGATCTGCAAGTCCCTGTCATCATCATCATAGATGTCTACACCGACATCTCCCATCTCTGTGTAGTATGGAATTCTGTTGAATATTATTGAGTTTTCTCTCTAGGAAGTAGGAACGGGGGCCGTTCAGCAGAAAGAGAAACGACGGAGGGAAAGACAGAGAGAAAACGAGGAGGAGAGATAGAGATAAGAGATACTCTCTCTCTCTTACCCTAGAAAAGATAACCGTCCCTCGCAATGCAATGCACTTACTATACCTAGGTAAGGTAGGTAGGTTACCAACAACTTCTCCTGAACGTCTCCCAAAAAAAACCCTACCAAAGGTAAGTAGTAATCTACCTTGGGATTTATATACGTATTTTATGCGTATTCTGTATATATATATATATGTTTAAATGTACAAAAGCGTACGTATTTTATTTATACCTGTATTTATTCTATGCGTATTTTGTATATACGTGTTTATATACACCCTACGCGTTTGTACCTATATATATATATGTATTTGAAGATGTATTTGAAGATGTATTTGAAGATGTATTTGAAGATATATTTGAAGATGTATTTGAAGATGTATTTATATGCCCTACGCGTTTGCATATATATATATATATATATATATATTTAAAGACATATTTATATACGTACATACATACCTACTCTACTCTACCGACCTCATAACATACAGGTGTAAATACGTACCTAATATTACCACGTACGTAAATACCTCATATACAGAAATGCGTCGACCGGAGCCTACCTAAGATTCAAGATCGAAGTTTTTTTTNTTTTTTTTTTTTTTTCCGGAACGAAAGATTGCACAGAACGAAGATTTTGGGCTCCTGCTAGGAGGTAGGATAATGAGGAAAGGTAGGTACCTACCTTGCCTACTAGGTTTGGAGCTCTGTCCTTTCTCGGACAATCTTTTTTTTCTTTTCCTCTAGGATCAAAAAAAAAGAAAACATAAAAAAAAAAACAAAACAAACAATGAAGGTAAAAAAA
>JH792488.1:339662-361314 GCA_000291705.1 Sphaerulina populicola P02.02b
ATGAAGGTAAAAATATCGTATTCGTACCTACCTACCTAGGTACATACCGAGGTACTCTGTTATCTACATAGGTATCTATACCTACCTAGACATGTACCTTGCAAAGCTGCAATAACAATAGAGGAGAGGAGAGGAGAGGAGAGAAGAGGAGAGGAGAGGAAGCAGAGAAGAGCAAAGGAGAGCAGAGCAGGGTATTATGCAAACATAGCTTCAACGAGAAAAAGGAAGGGGGCGGGGCCTAGCCTAGTAAAAAGTATATATGTATCCTGTAAGGTAACTATCTACTGCAACAATGCAACCCTTCTGTACTCAAAACCAACTGGTATGCATGCCGTCTGCAGAAAAGCTGTACAGTATGTAACGAGGCCTAGCTTGCCTTTCACCTGCCATCACCATGTTTTTACAGCGATCTTATCTCGTTGTCCTTTTACCTGAAAAGGATGCAGCGGACCGATCTATATATCCCTGGGTTTTGGTTAGTTGGTTAGTTAGTTGGTTTGTTGGTTAGTTAGTTGGTTGATAAGGAGTGGGCGATATCAGAAAGCACAAAAGATTATCTTTCTGTTGGTTAGATATCGTTGTTGTGTCTCTGCGAGAAAATGACGATGATAATGATAATCATTGTATATCCAACGCTTCGCAAAGCTGGTCTGTCCGACTTCAAGGTACATGTATTGTCTCTCTCTCTCTCTATCAATGTCGGATTGCCTTCGCTCTGTTTTCAACCAACTCTCCCTCTCCCTCTGACAAGTTCTCAAAAGTTCGGTGCAGGCAAAAATGGTAGTAGAAGGCTGGACCACAAGCGCGCTTCTCGCAGCAACAGTGCTGCTATTGATCTACATCATCCATCAGCTATTCCTGCTTCCCAAGCCACTCCCAGATATTCCCTACCGCAAAGATGCGACCAAGACAATTTTCGGTGACATGCTGCGAATGGTCTCTCACATTTCTCAGACGGGAGAAATGTTTGACTGGCTCGGTCAGCAGTGTATCGAGCTCGAGTCGCCACTCGTACAGGTTTTTGCACGACCGTTGTCCCGACCGTGGCTGGTCTTGTGTGATTTTCGGGAGACGCAAGATATCTTGCTGCGTCGGAGTAAGGAGTTTGATCGATCGGACTTTACTGCAGATCTCTTCGCTGGTCTGATGCCGAATCACCATATCCGTCTGCAGACGAATGAGGAGTACAAACAACATCGACGTCTCTTGCAGGATTTGATGACTCCGGCGTTTCTGCAGGCGGTGGCTGGCCCGAATATATATGACAATGCTCGGCGCTTGACCAGTCTGTGGAAGCAGAAGATGCGAGTCTGTGGTGCCCGACCATTCTCCGCGATTGAGGATGTCAGCCACTTTGCTCTCGACTCCGTGCTCGCATTCACTTTTGGGTGCGACGGCGTGCCTAGTGCCAATCAGACACAGCTGGACTACATCTCTTCGCTGGCGAAAGTCGATGATGCTTCTGAAGAAGAAGAAGAAGAAGAAGAACACACGCTGCCGTTTGACTTCTCGGGCGTCCCCCACGAGCCCGATGTCGATGCGCTCCTTGTGCTTTCGTGCAGCTTGGAGACGTCTTTGAAAGCACCGACTCCCAAGTTGGCCCACTGGATGCTGCGCCAGACCGGCTCGTATAGGAACGCACTCGCCCGCAAAGAGCAACTATTGAGTCGGGCGATACAGGCTGCAGTCTGTCGAGCTGGAAAGGATGAGAGTGACAGTAGCGCTCTCGACAACATGGTGCGAAGAGAAATGGGCCTTGCAGCAAAGGAGTCACGGGCGCCTGCTTTCGACTCACGTGTCTTCTACGACGAAGTGTTCGGCGTCATTCTCGGAGGCCACGAGACCACATCCAATTCTCAACTCTGGGCGTTGAAGCTGCTCGCGAGACACCAGGAGCAGCAGACGAAGCTGCGAGACTGTTTGCGCCTCGCCATGTCTGCTGCTGTGACGGAGAATCGCATGCCGACGGTGCAAGAGATCTTCAAACAGCCCTGTCCGTACTTGGATGCGACCATCGAGGAACTCTTTCGTCTTTCCATGACAGCACCCGCTTGCGTGCGCAAAGCAACATGTGATACCACCCTCCTCGGCCATTTTGTGCCCCAAGGTACCAACGTCGTCATGGTCTGGAGCGGTGCCGATTACACCGCTCCTGGTCTCCCGATCAGCGAGGAACAGAGAAGTCCGTCATGCCAGTCCGCAGCGGGCAAAAGACTCGCTTCCACGCAGGATGCCATGGACGGAGCGAAGTTTCGACCAGAACGATGGTTGACTACGACGGAGGGCCGAGATGGCCAGGAAGTCTTTGATGCGACACTCGCCCGGAACATGATCTTCAGCTTAGGACCACGAGGGTGCTTCGGACGTCGACTCGCGTACGTCGAGTTTCGCATCTGGCTTGTACTAGTTGTCTGGGAGTTTCATCTTGCTCGACTTCCATCCAGCTTGGACTCTGATAAGGCCTGGGACAAGTTGACTCGACAGCCGCAAGAGTGCTTCGTATCGCTACGTCCGACGACGGTATAGGAAGAGGCTATACTTTGATCTTTACCAGCCCTACCGACCTAGGTAACTGGATAGTCTCTGTTTCCACGTACCTCCTAGCAGTGCGTGACTCTTTCGCCCGCCTAGCATATATCTCTTTTTTCAAGCATACATGTACCTTGAAAGCATTTATGCGGTTTCGCCTGGGCATACCTCCAGCAATTCCTGCGCGTACCAGAGCCAGCCGTCTCCAAATTCACTAGTATTACTGTAAAAGGGTGTGTTTGGAAAGGTCAGGTAGGTAGGAGGTAGTGTAGTTGATGTTGTCTTCTGTCTTTCTAGAGCTTACGTGTATGGGCCTATCCGCTATCCGCTGCGGGTCGGGTATCGGTGCGCCCCGAGCGAAGAGCCGGGTCCGTCCGTGCTACTACCTCCTACCTCCTACGGTACTATCTTATACTGTCAACATACCTACATCATGTTCCTTTTACCGTCTTAGCAACCACCGCCTGACTTGACCAACAGCCGGACGATGAGATGAACGCGCCACCAACCACCACCACCGCCACCACCACCGCCGCCGCCGCCAACACCACCACCACCACCACCACCACCCCCTCCTCCCCCTCCTCCTCCTCGCAGCCTGTCGCCCTGGACGGCCCTCCGCCTCCCCCCGGACATTCAGCACGCGGCGGAACAGTCGACCACGGCCATCCCATCAACCTTGTTGACAGGTGATCATCCTTCATCCTCTCTTTCTCTCTCTCTCTCTCTCATCATCATCGCATTCTTCCTCATGACGGTCCATCTCTGCTAGATGGCAAATGCTACCCATACCATCTTGTAATATATCTACCTACCTACCTACCTACCTACCTACCTACCTACTTATATATCATAATGTCTGAACCATCCACTGCCTCCCTCACGCGCCTACCGAGCCCTTCGAGAATCAAGGCCGAACATCACATTGTCCTCGTCGACCACACTGTCCCCCTCACACGGAACCGCTCCAATCTCTCATTCGATGCTGAACGCAGTGACAGTGAGGCCTCAGTCGGCACGCCTGCTCCGGGTTCCCTCTACAAGCGCATGACCAACACCTCCACTGGCCTGCGACAGACTGCCCGCAATACCTACAACAAGCAAAAGTACGCCCAATATGGCCAGGATCGCTACCATGTCGAGGAGCCTGCACTCTCGGCCACCGACGACGACGTCAAACCTCCTGACGTGCCCGAGTCGGTGCAGCAGGCCACAGCGAAGCAGAAGAGCATGGTCACCCGCGCCCAGTCAAACCTGCAGGCCAGGAAGAACAAATTGTTGAAGAAGAAGAAAAATCTGGGCAAAGCAGACGAAAAAGACGTGGTCGTGGATGTGCTGTACGAGAACCAGCGCGGCATGTTTCTCTTCGGCATACCCAAATACTCTTCTGCTTCGCTCCTTCCCAGCGACCCCAAGCCATGGCAGAATGCCCAGTTCCGCACTGCCGCTGTAGATATCCGCAATGCCCAGGTGCCCGATCCGAGCTGGCAGTGGACGTGGAAGAGCTGGTACGTGGACATGAGCCGCGATGTGGATGAAGAGGGATGGGAATACAGCTTTGCCTTTGCGGGAAAGCAGGCACAAAAGTTTGCCTGGCATGGTAACCACCCATGGTTTCACAGCTTCGTGAGGAGGAGACGTTGGCTGCGGATGAGGAAGCGGAAGGATACCGTGCATCGAACGCAAGAGAAAGCCCACGAGCTGACCTCGGACTACTTCACTATTCACCCGAGGACGGTTCGCGACGATGACTTGGATGGAACGAGTCAGTTGGTGCACCTCAGAGCCAGACGGGAACAGGAGGAGATCAACGTGGAGAATATGGAGATCTTCACCATCGCAGACCTCTTCTTGGCTTTGCGCAAGTCCACTGTAGACAGAGAGAAGATCCAAGCAATCAGGAAGTTTACCGGTGGCGCCGGCGACGAATTGTACTACCTCGGCGAATCCATGGAGGACATTATGAAAAATTTCATGTTTCAGGCTTCTCGGCGACAGCTCTTGCACGATCTGATTGCCCGGCACGATCAGCTGCGTGCAGAGCAGGATGAATTGAAATCGCACGATCACACGGACGAAGAGGCAAAGCAGGAAGAGCACGATCGGAATGCAAGACACGTCGGCAATCTTCACAAGGCCATTCATGCCGCTGAGAAGCAGGTGAAGAAGCTGGAATTCTACTCAGACATTAAAGACTTTGTCGATGATGGTGAGCAAGAAAAAGAAGAAGGACACACTGAACCGCCCTTCAAGAACAAACAGCCGGCGAGCGCCGAAGCTCCTCCTGTACCGTCAGGGAATGAAGCTTCTCTCTTGTCGCCACGGTCCGGAGCTCCTCCAATACCAATGCGAACCACAAGTAGTAATTCGATCGCCTACGATGACCTCGACACGGCCGCACCAAGCCAGCATCGGGACGTGTGGTTCGATACGTCCTCGAAGCTGACCAGAAGCTCCAAGGGTAAAGAAAGCAGTTCCGCAGGAGACACAGAGTCCGATCGTTTCGTGGAAGCCCACGAATACAATGAAGAGAACGCGTCGCAATACAGCAAGAAATCCAAAGCGTCAAAGGGCAGATCACGCGCGCTCGGCCTCGATGGCGTCGCCGAAGAAATCGAAGCCGAAGCAGAAGAAGCTCATGACGCGATTGATGCACGGCTGATATCTCAGTCTGCAGGCGCGAAGCAGAATGGCAAAGCAAACCGGCAGAGTGTGCAGATTGTCGAGCCGATTGCGATTGGCAACTCTTCCAGTGAGCATGAACACGACGACCACGGAGCAAACAGCACGCGAGCTGACTAGCGGGACTAGACGGCGGCAATACCGACAGCGAAGAGGAGCCAGACGAAGCAACAAAGTCTCCGGTTGACAGGGAGGCTGCAAAAACACCTGATAGTGTGAGGAAGTTCTTGACAGAGATGAGGAGACCGAAAAATTGGATTGACCAAGCTTTTGGTTGAGCAACAGACGTACGCTTGCATATACTGCATTCAATAGCTGTGGTATTGCTGGAGACGGGCTAGCATTGGAATTAGCGATGGCGTTTTTATGGGCAAGCACGATAGGACCTAATTTGAGCTTTGGGAACGAAAGTTTTGGTATAGAGTGGCATCCACAGTGTATACTGTACAGTGTATGTAGGCATCGAGAATAATCGTGTAATGGTATCGATTTGCTCATATCAGCTTTTGATTGGCTCGCGTGTCTCAGCATCCCTGTGGAGGTATGCTGCGATTCACTTTTACTTTATTTGCGCGTGCAGACGAAAATAAATAACGTAAATAAATAAATAAATAAATAAATAAGTAAATAAATAAATAAATAAATAAATAAATAAATAAATAAATAAATAAATAAATAAACAAACACATAAATACATAAATACATAAATAACAGAATCATCGCCAATGCTAGGTTGGGATTTGATGGGGATAGATAGATAGACAGATAGACAGGTCCCCATCTACGTGCAAATATCTAGCTGTATGTATCACCTACCTACCTACCTACCTACCTACCTCCTTTCCTACTTACTACAACTCATCTCTTCCACGACGCATTTGCTCCTCCATCTTCCTCTTCGCCTCCTCCCGTTCCGCATCTTCCCTCTGCAACCTCTCCTGCATACTCTCCTCGCCCAAGACGCCATCATGCTGCAGCGATTCACCCACCTTCTTCGCAGCACGATACTTGCTCGCCACCTGTGCGATTTCTTCGTCGTATTCCACCCACTCGGGCACCTGTCGTCTCGCCCGCTCCAGCTTGGGTTCCTTGGTCTGCGGATTATTACACAAGTCAATCGTCTTGGCGTCCTTTAGACTCGCATCCGAACACCACGTCTCACACCACAACCATTCTTGTGGCAAGCTATGTATAGGCAACAGACTTTGCATATGATTGGGGAGATCCTGATCCAGATTCGACAAGGAATTGGGATCCGCGCTCAGTTGATGGTAGTTTTGTCGGAGTCGATCGCCAGCAGCCATCTGTCGGAAACGTTTCAGATCCACGACGTATAATGCCGAAATGTGATATGGTAGACCATTGAGGAATCTCTTCCAATACCCTTGTTTCCAGAATCGGAAACCTTCCATTTCCGTGCGGCTGTCGCACATGGGTGTGAATCCATAAGGAGCACCTTGGAGGTCGTGCGTGACAAGTTCGTACATGTCTGTTCTGACAATCTGGTCGGCGTCGACGAAGATGACTTTATCCAGATCCAGAGGGAACAGCACATCGAGGAAAAGAATCTTATAGCCCCAAATTTCACGTTGCTTCTCTTTTTGGCCACGAAGCCAGTGTGGCCATTTGTAGGTGACCATTTCGTACTCGAAGCCATATGTCTCTGCCATGACTGGGAGGAAGTCTTTGAAAGAAGGAGAGAGGAATTGCTCGATGAACCAGAATTTGACAGTGTGCGTGGTGTGTTTCATGACAGATACCATCATGATATTGAGCATGCGTTCATACAGATGACCAGAAGCGACGGAGAAGATGTTGATTTCTGCATGTTGCTTCTTGGACTCGGCGGCGGCGTTCACCGCGTTGGATTTGGAGAGGAGACTGGCCGCTTTGCCAAGAAACTTTTGCGCGCCATTTCCCAGACCGACTTGTGCCAGCAGGTCTCCAGCGCCATCTGCGAGGGACTCCAATGCAGACTTGGACGGCTCGAGGACGTCCTCCTCTTCCATGCCTTCGTTGCGAGATATCCGCGGGAAGAGCGTGACACCCTTGAAGCTCATCAGCGCGATCTCAGTGGTATTGTCAGTGGCTTGCTCGTTGAGTCCAGTGGCTCCCGTACTATCGATGTGAAAGATGTCCTCACTCCGACCCTTCTGCAGCCCCAGATTGTAGATACCCGGGTTGGCCTTGAACTGAAAGTATCCCAGGTTAGCCATGATGATCGTGTCTGCAAAGTGAGGATCCGCATCTGTGCTCAAGACCAACTGAGCACCCCTCGGAGGTGGTCCCACAGTGACATCCGTGGTATGACCCTCGATGAGGATATGTTCTAGCTCATAGACGGCACTGACATCACTCTTGACAGCACTCAGCTTGATGTTGTCCAGATCGTGTACTGTGACCTCGGGCGCCACAAGCCAGGCAGGAGGCAAATCCATACCCATATTCAGCAGCGCATCCGCAGGTAGCCCACGAAACTGTGCACCAGTGGGTGCCAGAGAGCCATCAGTCTCAAAGGCGGGCTTTGAGCTCAGCACATGTCGGTAAAACCGCTTGATCGGAATCTCCTCCAGACGATCCCGCGGGTTCAGGAAGAGTCTGACATACACGCCGTCAAACTCGGACAAGACTTTGATGATGGGAATCCACTTCTGCGCAGCCTCCGAGGCAGGATCAACAGCCGCATTGATCTGTATCGTCGCAGTCTTCGGATCCCCGATGTGAATCGCAGTATGGCTAGCATTGAAGTTGTTGAAAACATCAGAACGAACAGTTGGCGCAGCCTCAAAGATACCCTCGGGCACATCTGACACGAGAGATAGAGCGATCAGGTTCGAGATTCGTGCAAATGCGAGTGGAGTCGATGCCTTTTCTTGCAGACCAAGAGCTTCAATCGCGAGTGCGGCGGGCAAGAAGCGTCTTTTTCGCTCAAATGCCAGCAGCGTCTCGATATCAGAGATTCCGAGACTTACATCATCCTCGATTGGACCGACCATTCTTCCATTCACTATGAGCGCCTTCTTGCCAGAAGTGACGCCGACAGTAGTGATGAGATCTCTAAAAGGCGCCCAGGCGCTACGCGCTTGTTCATCAATCTGGGGTGACGTTTCTCGCGAAACCTTCTGGTACAGGATATCGTACAATACATTGCGTCTGGTCTCCAGATCTGATGAACCTTCAGGAACTGATGTCTCGCCACGGATGTCTTCGTACTGCTGCAGCAATGCTTTCAGGGATGCAGCGCCGCCAGTTTTCGTCAAGTCCGAGGCCACGATCTTGTGCGTTTCGCCTTCGTGAGGGATATGCAGGATAGCCACCTCTACATTGTCGTGGTCTCGTTGATACAGGAGAACTTCCATGAGTTGCTCCAAGCCCTGTCTGCTGTCCAAGTCGGCAACAACAGTCAGATGCACCAGCTCACGCTCGATAATTTGAGCATCCGCTGGTATGCCAGGTAAGTCTGCGAGCTCAGGATGCTCGCCAAGATTAATGTACCGTAAGCTCTTCTCGTCTTCGGGCACGACAAGCGGATTGCGTCTGAGGCTGGCCTTGTTGAGGAACATGGTCGGTAGATAGTCCTCGTCGCCAAGCGTACCTTCAAAGACAGCCTGTTGCAATGACCGCAGATCTATGGTGATCTGCTGGCTTATAGTCTGCATCCAGTCTTCGGTTCTTGCAATTGGCACGCCATTAATCAGCACTGGAGGCACGGGATCTGTGCTTGCGAGTCTGCTGATATAGCCCTTGGCTCTGGATAGTCTTTCGATCAAAGCCGATTGGTTTGGAAGCTCACTAAACCCAAGATCCTTCTTGTTCGGTCGCAACTTGCCTGCAGCCTTGACAGATTCAAAGATCTTCTCGCTAGGTTTGCCAAACTTGCGACCAGCAGCGGCAATGGACTCTTCCAGGTAGCTTAGAGCTGCGCCCAGGCCATAATTCTCAGTGAGGTAGATTACTATCGCCGCCTGCTCTCCACTGGCCTCGCTCCGCACCCATGGTGCCAGACCAAAGCGAATTGGCACCTTGCGCTGGACTAAGCTTCGCAGCTGCTCGACCACAATGTGGACATCATTGTATTCTGCAAAGTCGACAGGCACAACCAGGTTGTGTATATCCTTCTTGACAGAAGGCAGCTGGCCCGGAAAAGTGCGTTGTAGAAGCGAAGTTACACTTTCCGGCCAGTCCACATATCGCTTGTCCTTTTCAATGTCATTCATCCAGATGATCACATTTCCTCCCTCTGCATCATCGCGCCAGTCATACCGCGGCGATTCCTGGTGAACTTGCGCTTCGGTGATGGCTTCGTGTGAGAGCAGCTCGACAGCCTCCACTGCACTGAGCCCAATCTCCTGTACGCTTTTGATCATCCTGCGTTCCCTCCTCAAATGCTCCAGAAGTGCATATGCTTCCACATCCCGCGACATGATCTGCACCCCATTGATCCACATAACATTGTACCCCGGTGGCAGTAAGATGTTCCGATTCGCCGTATGCTCATCCACAAAGTCCTTGGAGACATCCGTGGCGGCAATGCTCGTCGAATGCTTGGGGAAGTCCTGACTGAGCTTCAACAGCGTCTCGAAGGGGTCTTCACTCGCCATGACGAAACTCGCCGCTCGCACTCCCAATCTCCTCAACTCAGACTGCGACAAAGGCCTCAAGTCCGAGACTTCCTCTTCACTCAAGGTAGTTTCCACAGCATTTTTCCCATCATCATCTTTCTCCTTCCCCTCCTCTCCATCACCCTGCCGATCATCGATAACGATATAATCCGTCCTCTTCAACGCCAACTCCACTCCATAGCCACTCACAGTCAACGGCCGACTCTCAACGCCTTCAAAAGCTCGATATCGCACTCGATAGCTCGTCTTGCCCTCCCTCGCAGTCTTACTCAACGTCCCGTGAAACTTCCTAAAAGTCTCACTTCCCACGTCCGCATACAACACACTGGCCGTATCACTCGTCACATCCCCCAACACCCGATCAAAGGGTAACTGCTTCACGCTCGCACTCCCCGGCTGACCCAAACGCTCCGCACTCTTCTCGTCCAAGTCCGGCGAACAGTACTTCTGCCCGCTAAACGGGACGTAGACCCATGTCTCACAGCCTGCATAGTCATCTCGCTCTTTCGATAAGGTGGGCACGACCGAGTTATTGTAATATTGGTAATGCGCTTCGATGCGTGGAGCCGCCGAGTGGATTGCAAGAGCATAGTCGAACGAGGAGAGATCCTCTGGACCCAAATGGCCTTCGGAGGCAAGGAGAGCGCGGAAGGTCGTGTAGAGCTGTTGATCGGTGGTGGAAGCGTCAAAGTAGCCGTCTGCGATGCGATCGAGGAGGGGGAAGTAAGATGTGCTGTTCTCTTCCGCTGCCGTTTCTCTACAGAGTGACACATCCTGTACTTTAGCCGTGGACTTGCCATCTCTCGGATCAATGAATAAGGCGTGTATGACTGCGGGAAAACAACAGAAGGGGAGAAAAGAAAGGGAAAGGATGCCCTACAGCAGTTCGAGGAGAAATGGCGGTGCTCCAAAGGCTGAACGCACAGCGACATTGACCGAGGGGACGGCATTGGTAGACGCGAGCAGGCTGGCCAGAGCTGCTGCTGCTATCCAGGGGCGCTGTTTAGCCATTGTGGCTGCTTTTTGTTCTTCCTCTTCTTCTGTTGCGGATCATGAACACATTGGTGAGTGGAAGTGAAGTAGGAGGTAGGTAGGTGAAGTGTGTAGAGAGTGTACAAAGTGTTTATGCTATTCGGTATTATTCTATGCACCACCACTTTCTGGGGCTAGGTGAGAGCTTCGAGGGGTCCCACACTAGAAGCTACGTGTCGTGTCGTCCAACACGTTTCTGATAAAACTGCGAAGATTGGAGCTCACGGACTGTCATCTTGCCAGAAGAGTCGGTATGCATTGAGCAGAAGTTCGGAAGCCTGACCGCAGCAGTCTTCATCTCCTGTGTCTCGGTCTCAGTGCAATGCTGGTTGTCGTCGTTCTAATGGCATCTTCCCCATTAGGCTAAGCGTGCATGTGCATGTGCATGTGAAGAAGGGCACAGATGTGTACTGGAGAGTCATACAGTATCTCTTCTATCGTCTATATCTTCGCTCCTCCTCCCCCAGAAGAGGAGAGAGAGAGAGAGTAGGTATCCTCACAGAAGAGTATCCCCCAAGGCACACCTCACAATACTCACTCCAGCTCGCACAGTCTCACTCACCCCCTCCTTCTCTAGCGAAGGATTCACCTCGACCAAATCCAGCGCCACCAGATTCCCCGTCTCATGCACACTCTCCGCAATAAAATCCCCCTCCCGCAACGTCAACCCGCCTCGTACCGGCGTGCCCGTCGAAGGCGCCCACATGGGATCCAGCGCATCGACATCAAAACTCAAATGAATCGGCGTATCCCTTCCAATCCACCCCAGCGCCATATCCATCACCTTTCCAATCCCATGTCGATCGATGTCATGCATACTGAACGCTTTGATATTGTGGTCCCGCAGGATCTTCTTCTCCCCACGATCCACATCTCTCAGCCCAATGTAGACGAGCTTTGCAGTCGAGATTTTCTGATCATCTGCAATCCATCCAAACGGCTTGTCCGCCTCGTCCGTCGCCAACCCCGTGAGGAACGCGACGGGCATGCCATGAATGTTCCCCGAATCCGATGTCTCGGGTGTATTGATATCTGCATGTGCGTCGACCCAAATGACAGCCATGTCTCGTCCCAATCTCTCGCGAATGGCCTTGGCCGTGCCCGAGACGGTTCCAATGGCAATCGAGTGATCGCCTCCGAGGGTCAGCACGAAACGTCCCTCGCGAGCATGATTGTAGACTTGCGAGGAGAGCTTCTGCGTGACGGCGGAGACGGCTCGTGGGTTTTTCATGTTGCGGTGGTCCGGGTCGTGGGAGGGGAGGAGCTCGGTGTAGGCGTGGACGGTGTCGTCGTATTTGACGTCGTATTTCAGTTCGTCGCGGAGGTCGTTGATGAGGCCGGACTCGATGAGGGCCATGGGAGCGGCATCTGTGCCTGGTTTGCACTGTACAGAAGAAGAAAGCACATGATGGTGGTCAGCTGGCTAGGGACATGTACATGTATGTTTACTTGTTGTGCCGGAAGGAAGGAAGGTGGTTGATGTACCTGGCCTCCACTAAAGCCCACTGCGACCAGACCGAGCTCGTTGCCCTTGGAGAGGAACTTGGGCGTGATGGTAGGAGCGTCCATGGTGGTGATTAGGTGTTCGGTCCTCAGATCAGTAAATACTGTATGTTGTACGTGGTCTGCGGTCAGCGATCTTGAACGTCATCTGGTCGATGTGTGAGTACATTCCACAGACACCACATACATATTGAAACCTGCTGCTGTTCATGGAACCTTCAAAGAGAAAACGTCAATGAAGCAGAAAAAGACAAAAAGGAAAAGAAAACGCGCGCCATCACTGTCTTATAAAGAGGAAAAAGAAAAGCCTATCACTCGCGGACTCGCCCCTTGAAGGCATGTATGACATTACTCAACACCATCTCGTTTTTCGTTTCCCCCAACAAGTGTCAAGCGCCTTTTCTTCCAGTAAAGTCAGTAGGTAAGAGTAATGTCATTTCTCGCGTTTCGCCTGATCCTGTGCTTAGAGGAAGGCTGGCGGGGGAGATATTGTACCTTAAGTACAGTTGGAGCCGACCACCCCCACTCCCGACTCGGAGAACAACGGCATAAAATGAGATTGACAACGAACAGATACGACGAGTACTGTAAGTGGCCTGTAGGTGGTGGCATGTAGTGAGGACCGAGGGATAGATGGGAATGATAAGGAGAGGAAGGTGAAGAAGGAAGGTGTGGACCAGGAGAAGTGAGATTATAGATACATCACCTTGCCTACCTGTACCTATATATATCTGCTCTCTCTGTTCTACTCTCTCAGCCGTATACCTTGTGCTACATGTACTTACCTACCTAGGTAGGTAGGTAAGGTAGGTATTCTCACACACGCACACAACAACAACAACAACAACTCGCTACCTCCATATCCATCCACACCAGATCTTCACTTTTTATACATATATACTGTAGCTTAGCTGCCTGTCTGCCTGCCTGCATCATCGTCTAAACCCCCCAACTCCTCAACTCAACTCAGCTCACTTTCAGCTCAGCTCAAATTACTAACAGTCGACTTTGTCACTTTATACACCTCATCTACCTCTCTCCTACACACACACACACACTCTCTCTCTCTCTCTTTCGTCGGGAAAGCTGTTGTTGTTGTTGTTGTTGTTGTTGTTGTTGTTCTCGTTGTCCTTTCCATCATCATGGTGGGCCACTCAACGCTTGTTTTCTTCTTCTCTTCCCTCATCTCTCTTCTCTCTCCTTCTCTCTCCTCTCTCTCCTCTCTCTCCTTCTCTCTCCCTCTCCCTCAGACACACACACACCCCGCAGCAAACAGCAGTCCAACAGATCCATCCCAATTCGCCCCCTCAAAGAGACCAGACCAGACCAGACCAGACCCGGCCATGCACACATCCAATGCAAACCCGAAACACACTTCTTCTTCTTCTTCTTGTTAACGACGATAATACGCTGTACACAAAATCAATCATCAGCGAAAGGATGTTCCCCACAAAAAGAATCTACAAGTATTTTTTAGGCTGACTGTGTCTCTGTCTCTTGTACCACGCGTAACCCAACACCATCAACATTTGGAAACCGATGATGGTGAAGATCATTTGCGTTGTACTGGGTCCATGTGTTCGGATCGCTGTCATGTCACACAGAAAAAACAAAAGAGTTAGCTTTTTGTTACAAACTCGACCCAAGTTCCAACCCAAGCTGTAGGTATGTATGAACTTACCACTCTCCAATTTCCCATCCATGCCCGTGTGGAAGTTGTGATGCAAAAACGACATGGCAGTGTGAAGTTCATCCATACTCTGCTTGTAATCTTTACCCTCGAGATCGTTCCGGATGATATTGACGACCGATTCGATGCTCGAGACACGATCGTGCAGAGCATTGATTTTGCTCACTGTCTCCGGTGGGATGCCCGTGTCTCTGCTGCTGCCTCCTCCTCCTCCTCCACCACTAATGGTTCCCACCTTTTGCACCACTTCCGTGCGCGTCGTATCCAATTTGTCGGAAATGGTCTTGATTTCGTAGTAGAGCGTGCCCATGTGATGTGACAGGCCTTGCAAACGGTTGTGCAGGTCGGCGAACTGGTCGGCTTGGGACTTGATGGAGTCGGCGTCGCGGTCGGGGAGCATCTCGGGTGCTCCAGGCATGGTGTCCATCTTGGACATTTTTTGATATGCTTCTTCGCCTTGTTGAGGATGGGGAGTCTTTGCGAGGTTGGCTGCGTCGATGAAGTCGCGATATCCGGGGTAGTCCTTTGTTCCAGTAACAGGATCACCTCCAGCACTCACAGCGAATGATTGTACCTCGAAGGAATCTGGATTCTCGCCGGTGGTGGCAGTCAGACCAAAGTGATAATTGTTGCCAGCTGGCAACGCAATCTGGCTCGAAGAGAAGCATGTCTTATCATCAATGGTTACGGTAAGGCCCCCCTGGTTGGTAATCTTGAGTTTACTAGGTCTTCCCAGATTACGATAACTGTAATCACAGTGTCCAAAGGCTAGCGATTCAAGAAAGGCGGATGTGAGAAAGTTTACAGAACCATCGTTCAGGAAGCCTCTGATCTTGCCTCCCGAGCCGCCGTACTGATCGATCACAATGACCAAGCCATCGAACTTTTCCACATTGTAGACGCTATTCGCTCCGATGGTGTCGGCGTTCTGCGTATACCAGAGTTGTAGGTTTCCACTGCCCGTCTCTTGTCCGGATGCTCGAAACTCGAGCTGTGCTGTCCAGTCGGCGACCTCTCCCACGGCCGCTTCTGACCATAATGCTCCCTTCGCGTTGCCCGGTACGGGGGGTGTGAGGATGATCCCATTGCGCATGACCTGCACCGCATGGTTGACACCACTCTGGCGCCATCCTGGTATGGCGTGGCCTGCTGTGAACTCGCCGTGGTGGCCAAAGGAGAGGGCGTCGATGGGCGGCGCCAACAGAGTCTCAGCGGAGGCGACTTTCACCAGCGCCAGCGCCAGCCATGCGAGCGACTGTGGTATCCGTAGCAGCGCCATCATTCTTCCTACTCATATATGGATGTATCCCCGAGTGGAGTCCTCCTCCCTACTCCCTCACACTGTTTCTATTCCCGAAGCCTCGCAGAGCTGTGGTTGCGATCCAGCCCACGACGACCAGTGAAACGATCAGCTTGATCTCCCGGAGCGCATCAACAGTCGAGGAGGAGAAGGAGAAGGTGTGGTGGTGATTGATTGCTCCAGAGTGTTGTGCTGCTAAAGAGGCATCCATGAATCAATGGCTACCTAGGTACATGTATGTATAATGTACTCTTACTACAGTACTAGGAGGTAAAAGTACTGTTGTATGTTTGGACTACAGAGAGTTGTCTACCGTGGCCATATCCCCTGCAGATCCGAAACCCTGATGATGCTCGATTACGGAGGCCCAAAGTGGCCAGCCGCCATTCCGACACTCCGCCACCCGTTACCCCCGAACTTCTACTTCAGCTTCATACTACTACTACTACTTTCTACCACGCAATCCACTACGCCTTCCACTCGCTATTAACTCGCGCACTACCTCGCCGTCACCGCCGCAACCGTCGCTACCTCTTTGTCGCCGGATCCGTCGTCTTAATAATAAGTTATCGGTACAACAAAGCCGTTACTATAGCAACTCGAATTTATTACTATATCGACTTTGGTTCCCCTACCGCTACTACGAAGGCGGATAACTATAGCATACGAACCTTAGTAAGTTCTACGCTCGCGGCGCTGTCGCGCGTAGCTAATATCGCGCAGATTCCTCGTATCTGCTACTCTAGTAGAGCTCGGTAAAGCCTCGAATACGATGCCGAACGACGACGATACTACGATAGGCGAGAACGGCGAGAACGACGAAGAGGAGGAGGAGGACGAGGAGGAGGACGAGGACGAGGACGAGGACGAGGAGGACGCCGCTAGGTACGCTTGTCTCTCTCGCTACTAAGTCGCTACTGACTCGCTGCATACAGTACCTTATACGTCCCCGACCCCTACCTACGCCGGCCTACTACTACGAGTACTAGCGACTTCTAGTTCTGTTCGCGCGCGAGGTAGCAAGAGTAGTTAGATAAGGCAGCCGGCAGCGATACTACGAAGAAGAAGGTCGCGAAGAACAACCTACGTAAATTCGACCAAGCAGGCCGAATTATAGAGACTACAGAGGGTATAGATACGCTAGACCCGTATTATTAGTATACTCGCGGACCGCTCGCTAGGCTATACAAAGTAGAGGTAAAGAATAGTGTTATCTACGCATACTGCAAGCGATATACGAAGTCAGGATATTAGGCCGGGATACCTGCCGACGATTCACTAAGCGATTCGCAGCGAATCGCCTAGCTTAAGGCCGCGGTAAAGAGCCTATAGGACGATTCCGCGAGCGATCGAATCGCTTAGCTTAAGGCCGCGGTAAAGAGCCTACAGGACAGGACAAGTACAGTAGAGTCGTAGGTACCGTATATTATACCGCGCGTCGATGACCTTTGGCGTATTATATATAATATAGCTATAGCAGTATAGCCGCAGGGTAGAGTACTGCCGCCGGAGGCGACGAGTACGAATAATAAAGAATAATAGATATATACATACATAGCGAGCCGTACCTGCGAGCGTCAACGAGTTAGCGCCGAGTGTTTTGAAACTTGAATTACTACTACTTATATATATATTAGACTATCTTATTACTAACCGTACTATTATCAACCGTACTATTATTATCAGACTGCGCTAACAAAGCCGGTAGTATAACGCCCCTCTTAGGCTATATACGAGTAGCAAGAGCATATATCTCGCCGCCAACCTAGTTAAATCTAGCCTTGAAGAAGCCAATCCAACTCCGCGCGTACCTATCCAAGCTATCTAACCGTGCCTTAATAGTAGCGACTCGCCGAGCTAGACGTACTAGATCGCTACTATTATCTGCCTCTACTATAGGCTACCTAGCGTTATACCCGGCCTTTGCGTATCGCTTACAATAGGTATATACCTTACTATTGTGCCTATCTACTTTATACGGACCGTAGCCCGGACGAGTACAGTAGTAATACGGGTTAATAGCGGCGATGCCCTCGTAAGTCTCTATAATTCGGCCGGCCTAGTCGAATTTCCTTAGGTTATTCCTCGCAACCTTTCTCTTCCTCGGATCGTCCTCGCTATTAGACTCGTTAAGCTAGCCCTACTACTTCGCGGCGTCGCAGAACCAGAAATCGGTAGAGTTGGTAGTAGTAGGGCGGCGAGGGTAGGGATCAACGGGCGGGGTAGACCTGCAGAGAGAGAGAGAGAGTTAGTAATGATTTATAATAAGTCCCTAGGGCGGCGCCGCTAAGACATGCCTAGGGCGGCGCCGCCGAGAGACAGCGCTTCCGGCGCAGCCGAATAAAGAAAGGGCCCGAGGGCAACGCGACATAGCGGCGCTGTCGCGCCGCCGAGGGCAGTTAGTTAGTACTTACCCGGTGCTATCGTCTATCGTTACATCCGCGCTATCGCGATCTTTACGCTCTTGTATCTCTACGAGTGCCTCGAACGCAGTTATCGCGTTATTACCTTCTCGCAGCATATCGAGCTAGAGTATAGCGTTCGCGAGGACACTAGTCAAACGGTTAGCGGGCGTCTCTACGAGTACAGTAGCGAGCGCGCGCATACTTAGCTCGGAAGGGTATTGTTGCGGTAGTAATATAATGATAGGTAATATAGTAATAGGTAATAGGTAATATAGTGATACGTATCGTATATGATTCGTAAGTTTACGGCGGCAGGGGCAGCGACCTAATGAGTCACTCGTAGCGACAAAGCCGCGGCGGCGACAAAGCAGTACGGTAGGGCAGAATAGACGTATCCGGCGAGACGCATCCGGCGAGGTAGACGCATCCGGCGACGGTAATAACAAAGAAAGGTACTGTATACAGTGTCTATAGCGAGGCTACCTACGAGCGCGGCGATTCATTTTAGTATCTTGCTCGCCGCTCTCGTTATTACCCTGTCTCTAATTGGAATCGTTCTATATGACTTCTGTCGCTTAGCTACAGGCGGGGCGAGGTTAGCAGTAGTAGTAGTAGTAGCAGTAGTAGCGATACTCGCTGCGCTCGCTGTATTATCTCTATCCAAGTTGACGAACTTAGGCGGGTTATTAGCGTCAACTACGCTCTCCGTCTATATAGCCTTCTCTTTCTTAATAGAAACGCCTCTATCGTCTATATCGGTGTCTAATACGACGAACTCGGGTAGTTTACTAGCATCTACTATACTCTCTTTCTACGTCGGTTTCTCTATCTTAATGAATAATTCACCGTTACTTTTACCGTTACTGTCGCGGTCGCGGTCGCGGTCGGCGTGTTCGATACTCTAGATCACCTCTAACTGCGCGCGCGTACTCGCCGCGCGTGTACTCGCCGCGCTCGCTGTAGGCGTCGCGCGTAATACTACTATAGTATCCTCCCTATCCTTCCGCTTCTACTTCGGCTGCTTGTATTGCTGAATAACGATAGTAACCTTATACGAGCGTGTCGCGGCTCTAGTCGCTAGCTGGACCTTGAAAACTTCTATAGATTCTATAGTATCCGCGCTCGCGACACTAGCAGAGGACACCCTATAGGGCTTATTGGTCTCGCGGTTGAACGAGCGTACGAAGAGCACGTCGTAGAAGTCTTCAATATCGGTAACTAGCTATACCGGCAGCTCCTTCGGCTCGAATCGCGCGAGTATAAAATCTAATAGTAGCTTCTCGGCGCTATTAGCGGTTCGGTCGCGGTTAGTCTAGTAGTCGAAGAGGTTAGTATAGGTAACCGGGTCGTAGTACTTCTACTTATCGTTGCCGTTCTTAAGAACTCGCGTCGTAACTCGCTACGTATAAACCGTAACGCTAATATTAAAAGAAATAGCCGGAGGTAGCGGAGTCAACCGCGACGAAGGTAGCGCCGGCGTAGACTGCTACTACTACGGCTGCTGCGGCTGCTGCTAACGTATAGTCGGCGGTAGAGCACCGGCGTATAGTACGACAGCCGTAGCTGCCCTAGCCCTAAACGCGATATTGGCCTCGTTACGAACGGTATTCGCGTGCTAGGGGATTCTCGCAAACGTCTAAAAACCCTATTAACTGTCGCTAAGTACTCGCTGTATAGATCGCTTCAAAGGGACTGACCCTTACTTGGTACGCAGGTACTAGCGCAGGTGCTAGCGCAGGTGCTAGCGCAGGTACTAGCTGCTACGGTTGATACTACTACGGTTGATACTACGGTTGATACTACAGTTGATACTAACGCCTACCTCCGTCTGGTACTCGCGACGCCTCGCGCACGAACGCAGTACCTAGAGGGTTTGGATTCAGCTAATAGTATTGAGAACAGTAGTTAAACTTGTAGAATATAGCGCTATATTTGATCGAGGGCACGACTAGACAGTACTCGGCCTAGAGGCTAGGGGGGTTGTCGGCTATAGTAGGTGCTAGTAGTATATAGTACTAGTAGTATATAGAGGAAGGAATTCAGGTAGTATAAGTAGTGCGCGCTATAATATATACCTACGGCTTGGCCCCGCTGACTAGCTAGCTCGTAGCTATACTCGTAGGGATGACTCGTAGTGCTTACTAGCTCGTAGCTACACTCGTAGGGATGACTCGTAGGGTTGAAATTGTATACCGCCTAGTGTAGGGGCTACGGATCGTTGTAGTACGCGATAATACTAGTATCGTCGTTCGCGATTAGGGTATTACTAGTATCCCTAAACGCCTCCTCTACCTGCCTCGTAGGTATCTAGTCTCTTGCCGCTAATAGCTTCGGTAGTATAGCGAGTATTGGCTGTTCATTTGAGTTGATATTGATATAGTTATTAGCCAACCGCCGCAGAGTGATATATGCCGTACGGTACGTACGGTCGCCGGTTACCGCGTTATATAACGCGCTACTAAGAGGCAGCGCGATACCGTAGGGGAGGAGGTTCGTTTTGTACTATTCGTAGGTATCGTCGGGTAGGAAAGCCTCGAGGTCTATATATCAAGTTAAGTTAGCGAGTAGAACTACGAGTAGAGCGAGTAGGCCTACTAAACCCTTCTAGTATCCCTTCGAGTGTCTGTAGAACCCCCTCTAGAACGCGTATACCTTGCTACGCGGCGTCGTAGAGCTCTAGATAATAGCGTAGTATATAAGGTATACCTAGAATAGAGAACAGACGGTTGGTCTGCTTCCGAATCTTGTAATAGTTCTATATATTTACGAACCCTATAACTGTCTCGCGGAGGATCGTAGTGTAGATAGCGAGGAAGGTAACGCGATCGCCTAACGACTCTAGGTTATACTCGTTCGCTGCGTTCAAGCTATAGAAGTACCTACGCTATCTATTTAGCGCCTTAGCCTATTGATTCTACTATACTTCGATACGCTGATTTATCTTACTCGTACTATATCGGAAGCACTCGCCAAACCGTAGTAGTAGTAACTCGGGCTCGTCGCGAGCCCTAAGCGAGGCGTTCTCGACCTCGTAGGCGGCGCAGCGCACTATATAGTGCGCGTCGGCGGCTAGAATGGTCTCTCTACTACGATCCGAGCGTAGAACGACGGGCGCGTGCCTACTATAGCGCAGCGTAGCGATATATTAAGCGAGTACCGAGACAGCCGACCTACTAGTAATTCCGATATATATCTACTCTATATACCGCGAGTGCACGTCGATTGCGCCGTATATCTAAATACCCTAGTACTCAAACTTATAGTATACGTCTATCGAGAGCGCAGCTATCGGCCTAGGTATAATTACTGCGCCGTAGTGCTCCCTTGCTTTCTCGCGGCGCCGCTAGACTCTATCGGGGTTGAGCAATTTGACAATACAGTAGATACGGTCCCTATAGGTAGCGAGTTAATAGCGAGCAGACAGCGAGCAGACAGATAGCGAGCAGACGTACCTCCTAATCATATTTATCTCCGAGCGTATATATATATATAGGTTTCTCCTACTATATGCCTCTACTTCTAACTTTGCGAGCGTATCTAAGAGTACCGTAGCGATTAACTCGTCGGCAAGTGCTTGCTCTTCTATAGGTATCTGTTTCTTAAACCCTAGCTCCTTTCGTATACGCCGATACGTTCTCGTACTAAGTGTCTAGCTATTAATCGCTAGAATCGCTACCGCCTCTTTGTCCGTAAGTCGCAGTTTGGTATAGGTATACGCTATACGTATACGTAGACTATCCTCTTCGTCGGAGATATCGTATAGTCGTCGGTAGGAGGGTACGCCTAGTATAGTAAGTCCCTATACTACGAGTCGTCGTTCGAATGTACGCTATACAATAGTAATACCGAATTAGCTATATAGATTAGCGATAATCTATAGCTACGAGAC
>JH792488.1:374568-393530 GCA_000291705.1 Sphaerulina populicola P02.02b
AGAGGGAGAGAGAGATGGAGAGAACAGAGAGAGAGATGAGAGATGAATGTAACTTACATTTCGCATAAAAGGGAGAAAAGTTCCCCATTGAAGCCATCGAACATATAATTCTCGATACGCGTCTTCATCAACATTATTACTCCATTCAACGGTCGGATCTCCCTGGAAACCTCCAATATCGAGCGTCCACCACGACCATCCCGTCGCAGCAGCAGAGAGGCCCGAGGAAATTTGCGCGGCCATAGTCTCCCACACAGCAGTCGTGTCCCCCGACCAAATGATGCTGCAGAATCTCTGACTGCCAATATAGCCGGAACGACTGAGAGAAATGTATTGGCACGCATCGCCCTCGCTCGTTCCTGTGACGTTGCGGAGACCATCTTCGATGCCTTGTTGATGTGCCCAGGGGTAGAGCTTGCCGACGCTGGTTTGCGTACCCGCATAATAGAGGACGTCGGAGATGGGATAGGGAAGACCTTGGACGAAATCACTCTGTCCGTTGTTGTTGTATGCTTCTCCGAGATTTCCTCCGTCGGCTTGGTCGATCCAGAAGTTCTTGATGCCTTGGTCAAAGTAGTTGCGCTTGAGCAGACTCCACAAGTATTCTCGGGCTTTGGGGTTGGTGGCATCGTAGTTGCGAATGTAGGAGCCGTTGAAGCTGTCGGTGATGCCAGGACCGGATCGGGTCGCAGAGAGAAAGCCTTCGACCTGCATCGTCTCGTAGTTTTCGCTCGCATCTTCGACACTGGGCCAGAGGGATGCCATGATTTCGGCACCAGTGAGCTCTTTAATCTTCTCGGCCATGTAGCTAATGTTTGGCCACAGGTTCTGTTGGAGGGAAAAATCGCCTTGATAGGCCCAGCTGAGGTAGTCGATCACAAGCATCGACACGGGAATGTCGTAGTCGTGGAAGTTTTGCGCTAGCTGTATGAACTCGGATTGGTTCTCGTACCGCAGCTTGCTGTGTAAATATCCTAGTGAGAAGTCAGGGGGAGTGGGCGCTCGCCCGGTCAGAGCGGAGAGTCGCTGCTGCAACGTATCATAGTCGCCCACGGGTGCAGAGACAATGACATAGTCGACCAGCGTCGTCGATGTGGACGTGAATCGATTTCGGAGCTGGCCAAACTCCATCTCGCCTTGTGAAGCGGAATTCCAGATGAAACCATAACCTTTGCTGCTCATGAAGACGGGAGTCGGAATGTGCGTGTTGAAGTTGATCAGATCAATGACATTGCCCTTCTTGTTCAGCAAATGATCCTGCTGGGTGCCAGTGCCAAAGATCTGCTCATCTGGCGTGGTGCTGAAGGAGAATGCAGCGGAGAACTCAGAGCCTGGTCCATTCCACTCGTAGTACCGCGACGCGAGCGACTTGAGTGGCGAGAATTCATTCGTCAACAGTGTTTCCGTGCCATCGTCTGCGATTCGGTAGAACGCCAGCTTCGTCCTCGTGTGATTGTTCTGATTGGGGCTGTATGTCTTTGCCAGTGTGTTGCCATTGCGGATGATGGCGATTTCCGTGCCATTGACCTTCGTGTCGTACTTCATGCCGAGAGAAACTCCATTCTCAGGACCTTCCAAAGGAGGATCGTACAGGAAGCTGACCTCCTTGCCATCGGGAGGATTGAAGGGCCATGCCCTCACGCGAAAACCATCGTAGCCAAACGGCTGGACCAGGACCGTCTCAAAGCCATGACGAATCAGAAATCCCGTAGAGTTGGGTGCAAAGTAGTCCGTACTTTCCTGTGCATACACGAAGGTGGTGAAGACCAAGGCGCAAAGCCAGCTGGTGGTGCAGAAAATCATATCGAAGACGAAAAGAAAATGGCCAAATGTTCGAAACCCTTAGCCCCGTGTGGTGTTTGTGTGTCGCTGGCAGTTTTTCTTGTTAGGTACCTTATTACAGTAGTATATCACCCTCTTCGGGCAGACGCAGTGGACATTCAGGCTATACCAGCTCAGGTGGCCATTGTGACTCCAAGTCTCCCTCCCACGTTGCTGCAAGGTACATCTGGATGACTGGATCTGACATCGAAGATGCTTGAATAGCATCATCTCCGCACGCGAAGTTTGAACCAAGCTTCAGAAAAGCTGGGGTGGAAGAAATTGGGGTATTTGGAAAGAGGAGTTCGCTCGGTCGTCGTGAGTTTCTTATACCGAACGACGTGGAGACAGACTTCCCACTAGGAGCTATCAATACCTCATCAACCGCCAGACCGGAATAATTTATTGAGAATTTATTCAATCAACCGGCGGTGTAGGAGACAGCCTTTCGGCTCTGGGGCCTGAACAGCTTTGGAATAGGTACACTTGTATACTGACTACTTTTCTTCCCACCCAAAAACAACACTTCTTATATATGGAAGCCTCATATCCATCCCCATTCCCGACCCTCCAACGCCATGCTAGAATGCAAGAAGAAGTCCCCCACTCTTTCGACTCCTTTACTGCTGCATAACCTTCAAGCTCTCAGAAACCTTGAACGGAGCTTCCGTCTTGCTCTGAATCTCCTCCACCGTGACACCCTCAGCATGCTCAATCAAAGTCAAGCCATGTGTGAAATCGACTTCAAAGACGGCCAACTCGGTAATGATGAGACTGACGCACTTGGGTCCCGTGAGGGGGAACGTGCAGGTGTTGAGAATCTTCGGTCGGCCCTTCTTGTCCGTGTGTTCCATGGTGACGACGACCTTGGTCTTTTCGGGGTTGGAGACGAGATCCATGGCGCCTCCGAAGCCCTTGATTTTGCCCGGCAACATCCAGTTGGCGAGATCCCCTTTGGCGGACACTTGCATGGCACCGAGGATGGTCAGGTTGATGCGTCCGGCTCGGATCATGCCGAAGGATTCGTCACTGCCGAAGACTGCGGCGCCGGGTCGGAGTGTGACTGTCTCTTTTCCGGCGTTGATGAGATCGGGGTCTTCTGTGCCCTTTTGGGGGTATGGTCCAAGGCCGAGAATGCCATTCTCCGACTGGAGCTGCACCTCGATACTGTCGTCCACGAATGATGGTGCCAGCATGGGCATACCGATGCCGAGATTGGCGTATTGTCCGTTCTGGAACTCCTTTGCAGCTCTTCTCACAATCCTCTCGCGCTTGTTTGCCGTTTCTCCAGACCCGAGAGCACCGGCTTTGAGCTCCTCGGGGCTCTTGGCGTTGACCACCTTTTCAATTTCCTTGGACGTGGTGGATTGGATCACTTTGTTGACGTAGATACCCGGCACGTGGACAGCTGCAGGATCGATCTCTCCCGGTTCGACAATGTGCTCCGCCTCGACGATGGTCTCTTTCGCATTCCGCGCCATGGCACCATTGAAGTTGGCCGCTGCGAATCGGAACATGACATTGCCCAGACGATCTGCCTTCCACGCCTTGATGAAAGCCACGTCGCCCTTGATGGCCTCTTCCAACACGTATGGCTTGCCATCAAACACCTTGATATCCTTGGGCGAGCTGAACTGCACCACATCGCCCTCTGCGTTGTGCTTGAGAGGAAGCTCTCCCGAAGCCACCACAGTGCCCACAGCAGCGGGCGTGTAGAAGGCCGGCACACCTCTCCCGCCCGCCGAACAGCGCTCCGCAAGCGTTCCCTGCGGTGTGAGCTCCAACTCAATCTCGCCAGTCAAGTACATTTTCTCAAACACCTTGTTCTCGCCCACATAGGATGCAATCATCTTCTTCACTTGCTTGCTCGCCAGCAGCTTGCCCAGACCGCTACCGGGCACGCCTGCATTGTTCGACACTGCGGTCAAGCCGGTGATGTGCGGCATCTTCTCCACGCTGTTGATGAGAGTATCCGGCACTCCGCAGAGACCAAATCCTCCACAGAGCAGGGTTGAGTTGGGCTTCATATCCTTGAGAGCCTCTTCGGGCGAGGAGACGACTTTGTTGATGGCATGGTTACGAGACGAGGAGGCGAATGTACGTGCTAAGAGTCGAGACTAGCATCCTGTCAGCAGCGTGCCCCTTCGTGTCCTCTATGACGTGGAGTGAGTGTCCTCGGCATACTGAAGGTGTCGTTCTGCTGAGGTTGATGGCGGTTCGCACGCCCAGCGTGATGGAGGATACCATGGTGGTGGATTATGTGCTTCGGAGCAGAAGAGTGGAAGTAGTAGTAGTGAGAGAGAGAGGGGGGGGAGATGGAGAGGGGGAGGGAGAGAAAGAGGGAGAGAGGGAGAGTAGAAGGAGGAAGACATGTCGAACCAGCTCACTAGTAATAGTATTGGTAGTAGCAGTAGTGGTAGTAGTGGTAGTAGTGTAGACATTGGTCGGCATTGCGCACGGGAGAGTCTCGACCCAAAAGTCGGATCTACCTCGGAGGTACCTCCACCTCTCCTCCAGGCCAAGACCCCACATCTTCCGCTCTCCACTCCTATAATACTTATGCGTAGGAGGTAGTACTTCCGCACTTTGGGAACGACCATGTATATACCTCCTACTTACTCTAGGGATGACAATAACATCATACTATCATTCCTACAGTATAAATCTTACGTCAGGTATCCAGGTACCTCCCTCCCTAGGGTCCATGTAGACCGGGAGAGCGGTCGAATTCCGTGATCAGGTCCCCCCGTCTTTCTCCCCCCGTCTTTCTCCACCACTTTCTCCACTTCTCCGGACTACATATGATTACCACCAAAGAGGTAAGAGACAAGGTACATACATAGATGAATATTCCTCCTCGCAATGTACCTGAAGAGTACTAGGTACTTGACCTCTTACTGTAATTACATGTACGTTGATTATGGATGCAACGTTCCACGCACTCGTCCGGTCATGTCGGAGCGTTTGAAAACTCATTATATGTACCTGATCCAAAGGCAAAGGGACAGGTCCGGCGCTGGAACTGGTATATACCTAGAAACTTCAACAGCAAAAGCAGGCGAGCAATCGAGCAAGTTTGGCACTTGACTGATACACTCCATGTATGTATACCTGCTGCTGCATCCATCATGGAAAAAGATGGACAAAAATGACAAGGAATGGCACACACTTCTTTTCGCCGTTCCGTTGTAACCATACGAGAAGATTATCTGTTGTACCTGATTTCTGTATATGCAACAACATGTTGATCGTATCTGTATCCCTTTACATTCTCACCCGTCCGCCACTACCACCAATCCCCCTCAAGTTAGCCAACAAGGCAGCAGACACAAGAGTAGGTTCTCCTCGCCAACAACACCACACAACCTCTCCATCATCATCTACAAGAAGAAAGCACCGAGAGCGGCCAAGGCAGCCAATGGGGCACCAGTAGCGAGGGCAGCACCACCAGTGTAGGCAACTGGGTGGTTTCCAGTACCGTTCTTTGGCGAGGATGGGATGAGACCGCCAGTTGGCATGTAGCCTGCTGGGGCAGTGGCGGACTCAGTGACGACGCAACCGCCTGGGCATGCCATGGTAAGGGTGGTAGCCGCGGTGACGACGTAGGTCGATGCGCTGTGCACGAAAGTGGTTGGCTGTGGGCAGTAGGTCGTGATGGCAGAGACGGTAGCGGTGCGGTACACTGGGACGTCGACGGAGACCGAGGCGGAAGTCGAGGCGCTTGCGTACACACCTGGGCCCTGGTTGACGAGGTAGTAGCAGCCGTTGTCTGCCTGGCAGGTCTGGCCGCCAGGGTAGCTGTGGGCTGGGTTGCACGAGTAACGTCCATCAGGTCCTGCAGTTCCTGCAGCAGGGCACGATGGAGACGCCGCTGGGGCAGACGCGGATGCAGTCGAGGCGCTCGCATACACACCTGGGCCCTGGTTGACGAGGTAGTAGCAGCCGTTGTCTGCCTGGCAGGTCTGGCCATCAGGGTAGCTGTGGGCTGGGTTACACGAGTAACGTCCATCAGGTCCAGCAGATCCTGTAGCAGGGCACGATGCAGAAGCCGATGGGGCAGACGAGGTCGCAGTGCGGTACTCTGGGACGTCGACGTAGACCGAGGCCGATGGAGATGCAGTGGCAGTGCGGTACTCTGGAACATCGACGTAGACGGAGGCGGAGCTCGAGGCGCTGGCAGTCACACCTGGGCCCTGGGAGACGAGGTAGTAGCAGCCATTGTCGGCCTGGCAGGTCTGGCCATCAGGGTAGGAGTGTGCTGGGCTAATGTAGCGATTAGCATCTGCACCCTTCAGAGAGAGAGAGGAGGTCAAATATCAATTCCACTCACTTGCAGCTGTAGCGACCATCAGCGCTCTTGTCTCCCGCAGCAGGGCATGCTGACGCGGGAGTGCTGTATGCAGCTGGAGCACCGTATGAGGCCTGAGCGGCAGCGGAGCCAACAATGGCGGCGACGACGGCGGCGGAGTACATTTTTCCTTGGTGAAAGAGTGTTGGTTGGTCGGAAGATTAGTTAAGGAAGAATGTCTGTTGGTGGTATTGATGCGCGGTAAACGAGAGTGTGATGGTCGACTCAACAGACGGGGGGATGTGTCGCTACTTGTACTGCCACATGCTCATTCCCATCACTCGGTTTCTCAAACCACATCTCAGGAGCCGTGGAGCTAAGATGGAATGCTCTCTCCCACAACACACACGAGCCCAGGGATACGAGGGCGGAACACGATTGTTCTACACCACGAGCCCCGAAGCCAAGTGCAGTGCCAAAAATGACAGCGCCGACGGTGGCGACGGGTCTATTCATGGTCATAATTCGATGCCGCTACTGCAGGAACCGTTTTGGTCTCCGTATCTCGAAATTGTGCCGGTGGATGTCAAGTGGGCTTAGAATGGTTTTTCGTATTTGGGTCAGTGAGGATGCATGTGATTGGCTTGTCCTGTGGCGCCGTGACACCGTCGATTGCCGCCAAGGTTTTGGCGAAGGCTTCTCAAACAAAGAAACACGGTTCACTAGGCAGTGGGCAGTGGGCAATCTCCTATCCAATATCCTACCTCCGTACCTCCTATGTGCCAATTCACACAGACAGCGCCACACTACGGAGGTATGTACTGTGAACCACCGGGCAGTCGCCACATTGCTTTTTGATTCGATGAGGAACGAGACGATCATACCCACCCACTAGGAGGTACTGCTGCATCCAATCCCTCGCCCTCTCCCCCTCTCAATTGCTGCATCGGTGGAGGTAGAAGGTAGCTACAAGACTGTCAAGTCTGTCATCAAGGCCCTGGATGCGACCAATGTCCACGCAAGACAATGTCGTATTAGGCTGACGGTGCGGTAGCCTTCGACGCCGGGGATATGCACCCGCAAAACAGCCGTTGAACTCTGTCGAGATCCGTAGAATCAACTGCCTTCCATTTGGAGCACTCTCATACACGCCTGGTGCTTCAGATCACAGCCATGACTTCAGGTAAACTATTATGGCTCTGATCCAACATTCACATAGGCGGGTTGACTCCCGACAGTGCGCCATTGTTATTACCCCACAGGATGCTGTTCAGTACCGAGTATGGAGAGTTCTCTTCATCAACAGTACCGGCGCTCTCAGAGTTGGCTGGCGTGAAGATTTGACTGCGGTCAAACTTGGCGTCACTACCACCCACAGCGCCGCCACCATCTACCGGCGAGGCAAGAGACGCAGCATCTCCAAAGCTTCCACTTCGTACCTCCTCGATGTTCAGCTTGCGAAGAGCAGTGACGCCGCGTTTTACTGGCGCGGAGATCTCACTGGGGTCCACGGTCGAAGTGATGTCGCTCATGAGCGCGATGAAGCGGGCAATCAGCCTGCGAGCACGATCGTTCGTCCTGTGCTCGCCGATGATGCCAATCAGAAGAGCTGAACTCAAAGCCCGATGCACTGCGGCCCACGACTGCCGTGCGAAGAAGGTAATGTTGTTCAAGCCGAGAAATGCTTCCACCGTGTTGATTAGATTCTCGACACATACTTGCTTAAAGGCCTTGACCAGCTCGCTCGAAGTTCTGGGATTGATCGCAGGCCGACAGAGCTCAGACATCGCGTAGCTAGTGTGCAGGTATAGTGCCCAATGTTCCAGTGTCTCCTGGCTCGATGTGCACTGTCTAGAATCGCGAAGGTGCTCGACCGAGTCCCTCATGATACTTGCGATTTCCTCGCGGTGCTGGTGAATGCGTGCGACGGCATCGCGCGAGCTCGCCGCTTTTGCTCGATCGCGCACAATGTCTAGACCCACCTTACACATGCGATACATTGATGCATGATAAGAGCTGACGGGCCCGAAGTTTTGTGGCATGGCCATGGTATTCACGTCCAAAGAAGCATTGCGATCGTAGGTGATGGACAAGAGGCTGTCTTGCCACACTACAGCCCACCAGATTCGTGATCGTGGGAGGACAACATCATGAGTGTTGTGAGGTGGGCATGCTTGATGCAAGCCAAGGCCTTGGGCGAGCCTGATGGTCAACCCCAATAGCGACCATGCAGTTCCCGCATTCTGCGCGAGGTTAGGACTTTGCGCCTGCTGACACGTCGCAAGTGGGGCAGGGCATACCATATTGTTGGTCATCACATTGCCGATGATGAGAAGCGCTTGTATGCTCTCGGCGTGTGGCTGAGATAAGAAATTCGTGAAGCGCAAGCATTCGAACCCGCAACATACTAGGCAAGTTAGCATGTGTCTGACTGACCACAGGACGTGGAGGTACCCTTACCGTACACCTGCGAGGTGAGTTCTCGTTCTTTGCGCGTCAATGCACTACACTGAGCGCCGCTTGCAAGTACAGCAAAGAGCATTCCGAGCCAATAAAAGCTATTGCCGTATATCGTGTTCTCGCTGACCCCATCGTCAAGGTTCTGGTATGAAGACCGAGTAATCAAGAACCCGGTAAGCTCATTCTCTAGCTGCTTCATGTCGGCAATGCCTGGATATATGATGTAGCCCAGGTCGCGGTAGCTTCCAAAGAGTGTCATGATCTGATTGTCATTGGGGAGTGCTCTGGCAAGCTCACGAGCACGTTGCAGAGATCCGTGTGGCAAACCCCAAAGATCAACGAACGGGTATGTCGCAGACTCATTGTCGAGGCCGAACATGGGTAGCACAGACTTGCCGAGAAATTCCTGTAATTGCTGTTGCTCTTGCGCGCCCGGTGTTTGTCCTTGGCTCAATGCATAAAGCATAGCGGGCACAGAGCCACCGCCAAGGTGCACTATCTCGCCAGATTCATTCCGAGTGTGTAGGCCGTGGAGATCTGTGTGGTTTTGCGAGCGAAGGCCATTGCTGCTCTCGGTGGCATCGCTTTCGTGCATGCCACTGTGATCACCAGTATTTCGGCGCACCTCACGTCTCAATTCCGTGATGGCGTTCTCGAGGCTGTGAAGCTGGCGAAACAACATATCAAGTTGGCCTGTACCTACAGCGACGTAGCCGGGTCCAGGAGGCGCAGTGAGCAGCGGTCCAGCGTGCGCATCGCCCATCATGGCAGCAGGTGGATGCCCGTCGACGTTCTGTCTCTTGTTGGGAGGGTGATATGAACACAGTTCGGGATGGTCTCTGTCTCGGCATGTTTGGCAGGGGCGCGAGAGATCGCATCTTCGGCCGGTCAGCGCCAAAATTCGAGAGAGGACGCATGGTCAACACGCCAACTTACTTCACTTTACGCTGGCGCTGTCATATCGTCACGTGTCAGTCGGCGGGTACTTTCCTGGAGCGCAGTTAAGGAGGTAAGGTGGAATGGTGTCGCGAGTGCAACAACGGACGTACACAAGGGTAACACGCTTTGTGCTCACGCGCCTTTCTCTTCTTCCTCAGGAACTCGTCGACTTCTTGCTGTGGCGGCGCCGGTACAGGCACGGCCACGGCGCCGGCCCCGGGGTCATTGTGGTTAATGTGGTTGTTGGCGTTGTTGGCGTTGTTGGTGTTGTTGGTGTTGGTGTTGTTGTTGTTGTTGTTGTTGTTGTAGCTCTCCAGGCCTGCCAGTTGCGGATCCATTCTACAGTATTGGTGCGTGGTACCGGTAGGGAGGTATAACGAACGCCTCACACCGAGTCTCGCGCGAGATGGTCGTCGCCGCGCCCGGAAGTGCAGCGCCGGCAGCCAGCGGCGTGTTCGGAGGAATGGAACTCACAAAGGCACACAAGCGACGTCGAGACTTCAGTCAACGCGGGCATCAAATGCGGGTGCTTCTGCAGTGTCCAGAGGAGAGGTGCCAAAGTGCGCGGTTGCGATGGATGTCATGGAGGGCAAGTCAACCTGGGCTCACTTTGCGCAAACATTGGTGGCCTATAAAAATAGAGATTCAGGGTTCGCGGCGTGCCGCGCCAAGGCTGTCTCTGTCCGTTGGACATCCATCTGGATGTTCATGTCATTTGATCTTCACAAAATCTCAATTGAGCTATCGGGAGTATCTACGCTAAAATGGACGACTAATTGAAGGCTGTACAGTAAAGGCAATGCTAATTCGTGTCATCCTCCATGGCATCGTCCTCATCGTCCGAAGATGGTGCCTCGGAAGCAGAAGGATTAAGGGCCACCATACTTCCAGAAGTCTCTCGGTGCAGCAGCGCAGCAGCGGCTTGCCGTCGCTTTCGTACCGCTCTCACGGCCTTCTCATATTCTTCGCGAGTCATCGACTCGTTTGGGCTGGCGAAGCCGCTACCGCCGCCCGCCGTCGCTGCACTGCTCCCCGCCGGTATCTCTTCAGCAAGGCGGTCAGCGTATTGCGCGTCATACTCCCGCTCCTGTTGTCTAATTGCTTCAGGGTCAATCTGGCGCGCAGCAGCAAGTAAGTCGAGAGAACTGTCCGACTCTGCATCACTGTCATCGTCGTCATCCTCCTCCTCCTGTTCCGAAGACGCATAGTGAAGCTCAACAGGCTGAGGTGCTGCCGCAGGGGGTGGTGCACCGGGAGAACCGGGTGTAATGGACACGTCGTCCTCCACATCAGAAGCGTCGTCCCCAGTAGAGTCTTCGCTAGAAGGCATGTAGCAAAGCGCTGCTGGTAGCTCGGATGGCATCAGATTTCGTACCTGTGTCGCGGTGACACTCTTCTGGACAAATTTGGACGACTGGGGCTTAACACTCGCCTCGTCGAGTATGTGCGTGATCCTTGCCGGTAAAGATTTGCGCTGCTTCTCAAGTAAGGTGGGAGGAGACCGGGTCTCGTGCACCTGAACCTGTCGGCTTTCAACAGCGATGGCGAAATTGTCCGCAGGCCATACGCCACCAATTCCAGTCACCGGTAAATCCATTGGCTCGAAGCTACCATTGTTGGCGTCAGACAAGGGGAAAGTCGGGGGGAAGTTGAGTTCGAGTGCCTCTGGTATAGGATTGTCGCTGAGGTCCATAGGCTCTGGTAGCTGAGAAGCACTGGCCAAAGGGCCTCGTTTCTCAGCAGTCTTGACCTGCGTTGAACCACAAGACCGGCCCACTGGCTCGCTGATGACAGGCGTATAAGGAGGCGCGTTGGCATTACCGTTAGTCTTGCGGTCACCACTCAAATCTGTACAGAACCTAGCATTGTTGTAGAAGATGATAGGCCCGTCATTCAGTGTCTTGTGCTTCCTGGGGGCAACAGTTTGTCGTCCCGAGCTCGTCTTCTCCGTAGAGGTTCCAGCCATCATCATAGGACAAGTCGATGATCCGTCGTCGTCCTCTTCCTCCGATGAACTCACTCCATCATCGGGGCTGTCCTTCTGGAAGAACAAGGGCGTGTACCCAAGTCTATTGTCAGGTGTTCTCCGAGACATGGCGCTGGCCTGCTGCAAACTGGACGAGACCGACCGATCGCTGCTGCGGTGGATCAGCTTTGGTCGTTTCCGTGGACTCTGGCCGTCAGGAGTGTCGACACCTGCAGACGACCCATCTCCATTGCTGCTCGAGTGCGTCACTGAAGACCCTCCCTTCCAGCGGACCTTCCTGCCATCATTGGAAATCTCAAACTTCGAACTGAATTCATCCAGCGCCTTCCTTACGAAGTCCGATGTGACACTAAATGTGTGGAGTTGGGCAAGATTGATGAGGAGGTTCAGATATACCCACCCATGACCCTCTTCCGCTACTTCGGTTCCAGCATCAGGTGGCGAGAATCCCAAATGGCGCATATATTCGATGTTGTCGGCAGGTACTTGAGCCCGGTGAGGATCGAGATCAAGCGGACGGGTAGGCCGCTGCTCGGAGTCACCGGTGGATTTCTTGCTCGCGAGAGCAGGTGGCGCGCGTTTCCGTTCCTCCATCTTGGTAACAGGACCATCATCTGGAGCTGAATCGGTGGCGTCGTTGCTATTGTCCTTCCGCTCACGCTCCATGATACGTGCTTCTCGTTTCCCTTCCCGTCGCGAATGTACCCCTTGAGCCTCGCCGGCATCTCTGTCTGCACGCGCGGCTAATTGAGAGACCTCCTGCTGCTGCATTGGATGTTGGTGAATGCCGGCTGCAGCGCCTTTGCCAGCGAATATCTGCTCCAGCCTTCGTGCCACGAGCTTCTTCTTGGCACGCTCGGACATGTTCGCTGGGTTGGCCTGTGGGAGCAGTCCTTCGGAGATGTGGTGGAGATATGTGTGAATGTTCTGCTTTCTCAGAGCGTTCGTCGAAGCCTTATGTTTTGATCGGCCTTCGGCGCCAGACTGAGCGGAAGATCCTTGGCCAGACATTGACGCATAAGCTGAATCTGAGACTTGCGTCTGTGACGAAGCTGTCTTCTGGGCATTCAGAGAGGGGAGGATGGATCCGTATCCAAAGGTAGGGAAGCCTCCCTCACCAAGACTCGATGCAAACTGCCGAAGCGTCTCTTCCAACTCGCGTTTCTTGTGAGGTGGCAGACCGTGTATCCGAACCTCGAAGAGCTTTTCATCCTTCAAATGCGAATCGTGTAATCTCTCGTACTTCTTGAGCCTCCTCTTTAGGGATTTATTTTCAATTGTCAAGTCATCAATCACTCCCCGAAAGTCCTCAGTGCTACTGCCATCTGTGCCTCCCAGCGCAAGCAATTCGGTACGTAGTGGTAATGAGTTTGGGCCGCTATGCGGACCTATATGATTCCTCATGTATTGCCCGTGAGCATCCGGAGGGGTGGTGGAAGACGAGGAATGGCGGTTGAAAAACGGCGGGTCGTTGTCGTTAAAACTTGCGCTGGTATCATGCACGTCGTTATTCGATGTCTGGAACCACTGCTCGGCGTTGCTGCTTTCTCCAGAGCTGTTCCTTCCCAGCGGTTGCAGACTCGAGGGCGATCCACTGCTATTCTTCGACCCACTGCTGCCAGTGTCCTTCCCGTTCGTCGCCCTCGAGGCACTATTGTCGCTCGATGTGTCGCTCTCCTTGGGACTCTTTCGACTGTACGACGACTGTTTCAGGGACACCGATCGATGCGCTGGCGGTCGGCGGGGATGTCCCGAAGATGATGCCCTGTCGGGTTGTGCGGGCGGAGTCATGACTATTGTCGGCGGCGGAAGTCTGGAAGCCATATGTGGTAAATTTGGGTGACTCAAGTTATGTTGAAGTCCATTGGGATGGCATGGACGCCCGAACACTCGTCGGTATGTGGTGTGGCGTGGCGAGCTCGTCGTGGTCGAATCTGCCCCGATCTCACAGCGCAGCAGGAGGTGCAGACGTAGACGGAGTGTGTATGTCGGCTGTGTGTGTGGTGTGTGTGTGTGTGTGTGTGTGTGTCCAGGAAGTGGGAAGGCAGCCAGCTACAGTGGGATTAGTACCTTAGGTAGTTCCAAACAACGTGTAGTGTGGTATCCTTCGTATTGTGGATCGCGATGGAGTACGGTCGAGGCGAAGAAGGGTCAGAGGGTCTGCCATCCATCGCGCTCCGTCATACAGATGATCTCAGGCTGGTAGGACATCGGACAGCAGTCGTGGAACGTTGCCATGGGCTGTCAGCCAAAGCTAAGCGCAGTCGATTCTTGTGGGCATCGCCGTTCTGAGCCCAAAAGTCTGATGTTGGCGCGCGGCATCGAGCTGATCGCAGCGAGGCGCATTTTGCGGCGATGAATTTGGTACGCAGTCGATCTGGAAGCCATTCTAGCACGCCAAGCCTGCGATTGAGATCGAGAAGTGGTCGAAGATGTCTGACAGACGAGATTCGGGAGCTAGACCACTCTGCTTATTAACCGCACATGCAGCCAGATCGTCGATATCCACGCCGGCAACGAGCAGGGCAGGCTAGAACAGCGATGCGACCTGTCCATGGCCATGTTCACCACCTCACACTATCCTACCAGCTGCTAGGAGGTATCTCTCTGGAAAGATGATCTTTCATTCCTACTACATGTACCTCCTACTACTACCTCCTACTACCTCCTACTACCTCCTACCTCCTACTGCAAACGCCGATCTGCCCAGTGCCCTCCAGTCATACCTCCTAGGTGAGGTAATAGCGCTGGCAATAGGAGGTAGTGCGACGCAGCATGTGATGGCCAGCATCAAGCGACCACCGCGGTGCGTCCGAGTGCCGTCGTGCCATGTCTGGATCGTGTTTGGCAATCCTCGATTCGACTATTACATACATACATGTAGAGATGCAAACGGCTATTCCTTGTTGAAAGAAAATGCACGAGTGCCGTCACTGTGTGAACCATCGACGATCTTGAGCCTCTGCCAGCTTCCAACTGGCCCGTCTGTGTAGGTAGGTAGGTAGGTAGGTAGGTAGGTAGGGCCTGGTAGGCCGTACCTGAGGCACATAGCGCCGATCCTGTAATAATTCAAACACCACCTGGCTAGGCTGGCTGGATGTCGCCCGTCGCACCCTGACCCTTTACGCGACATTTTGTGGTGTCTGTGGCAGAGGTAGAGTCAGCTGGAGACTCGAGAGGATCGCACACCCGCTCAAGTGCTCTTCTGCGCCGTCATACACGTATCCCGGATCCAGCAGTTGCACGATGAGCCCATGGAAAGGCTATAGACCTAGGAGGTAATTCTCCAGGGTGTTTCCAGAGCAGTGCTGCACGCTTGCCGGTACGTGGGCGATTGAGTATTCCTGATAATTCGTCGCTGTCCTGGTGACCTGATATCATCCTATGCCAGATCTCGGAGCATACTCCGGCTTCTAGGGCTAGTTAGGTACCTCTGTATAATGTACGTAGGAGATAGCTCGTCTCGTGAAAATTGAAAGAATGAATAAGGGATGTGTCGCTAAAGATGTGCCTATAGAGTGATCGCAGATTCCATGTGGACATCCGAAGCTGTCGTTGATATTGCTGGCTTCCACACGGCCGCGGCGTCTCTAGTGGCAGTTCGGGGTGTGGTAGTCTTCGACAGCTCGGTGAGTATGCCATGCTTCATGTTTCTTTGCAACGGGAACTACCTCCTACATGTACATGTATTGTACGCCATCATGTCAGAGTCGCCGAGTATGTACATGTAGGTCAGGTGAGTTGGGTAACGGCCCACGCCGATGGTGAGCAATAGAGATGGTACTGTAAGCTCTACCTCCTACCTCCTATACTCATTACCTTATACCTGTAGCCGGCCGGAGCTCGCCCGGTAGACACTGACTGCTGGGCTTGGTATCTCCTGGAGGTAGGAGGTACATACATATGTAGTCTGCACGCATCACTGTCACAATCGGTACATGCATGTGTGTATGGAGATGGAACAGACATTCATCGACGATTGTACGACTCTGGAAAGTCCCTACCTCCTAGGAGGTACCTCCTACTACTCCAGATACCAGAAAGGGTGGTCTCGAGGTACTGAAAGCACAAGAACCACTCACGTTTCTTCCTCCTCACCAAACAAATCCCCCTAGACAGATCGAGGCCCGAAACCGCGTGTCAGCCACATGCATCAACAACAGTAGAACTACTGACTCTTTGCGGAGGTACGACTGTGAGCCTAGGAGGTATTCTGTCACACCGTAGAAGGTACGCGACTCGTGCTACTGGACCCTGATCTTCTAGCCCATATGTACCTCCTACAACGTTCGAGATTATGTATTTGCCACCCAGGCGGTCAAGTCAGTACCCAGGCGCACTCGTCTCGGTATTGAATGGCTACCTTATTGATCATGTATGATACCAGCACCTACCTAGAGGTACCTAGGTATGCACGAGAGACCTCTGAAATGGTCTACCTCTTAGCTGAAGCACATTTATTCTAGAGTGCTTCCTATCTGCTAAGGGCCTCAAAAGTCAAATATACATGTAGGAGGTACTCTTCCAAAAAAGAAAAAAAGGGTCTTCAAAGGAACGCCTGTGAGGCTGTGAGCATGACATGAGTGGCAATTGAGCAGGACCCCTTTCGAGTCCCCAGGGCAGTTCGTCAAGCCACCTTGTGCCAGCACGGCCAGGCTAGGATCTTCCACGTTGTGCCGCAAGTCTTGCCAGTTTTTTTGAAGCTCTCCACGACATGGAAAAGATTCTACGTACCTAGGAGGTACATGTAGGAGGTATGTACAAACCAGTTCTCGAACCATAAGGTTGAACTCGATGTTCTAGGATCTCTTCGGATCGCAAGCCCTGTCACACGGACATATATTGTATCCTGTATGTTCCCATTCGCTGTCTGGTTTCCTGCCTTGGTTATGCCGTCCAAAGACCTCAAAGAATCCGGAAAGAGATCCTGGGAGGATGAGTGTATACAGATAGCTAACCCTGTCCAAGAAGTCAGCACTTAAATGTTACATAGCTACCTAAGGTACTTTTCTTATATATCTCTTGTAGTTCCTTTGTGTTCCTCCAATACACTGTCAAGCTACCTCCTTTTGTCTTGCCGATTCCGCAGTTGTTGGCCTTACATTATCCTGTTGAAGGCTTTCTCGTTCTGCACCACCAGCCACCTATGAGAGCAAATCAGGCGCAGTCCTCCGACAGTCGAATGGTTGCAAACTCCTACAGTGGCTTACGCTTCTCTGCATCGCCAGCTGCGTGCATTCCATGGCGCTGTTTTCGAGAACGTAGCCTAGCACACTTCGCAGGTTCTTGATTCCATCGTCGAAGCTTTCACCTCCTGTAGGGATCCAGGCATCGCAGAGCATGGAAGACCAGTCGAGAATGGTCCAGGTGCAGATCAAGACATCATGTCGACGAAGCAGAGATGGTCTTCGATAGCCGCCCTCCTTCACAATGTCTGCCGGCATATATCATTAGTCAGGACCTGCGCGCGAAGAAAAGGCGCATCCGAGGTGAAAAAGAAAACATTACTCAACAGTATGTACTACCTGATCTTGCTCCTATCAACAAACCCTTGCGCGCGCGCGAGAACAGAACAAAACAGAGTAGGAACTGATTCCCTGCCTTTATCTCGCAGTACCGTAAGGAGCGGGCTCCATGTCTTTCCGCGCACACATCTTCTACCTCTATCGTATCCCCACGATCACGCCCAGCACTTGTCCTTTTCCTCGTCCTCCTCTCGTCCGTCTCTTCCCTTTTAAAACAGCACATCGAGACAACAGCAACACGCCAGCGCAGCCATGATACCCGCACAACAGCCCCCAGCTCCCGAGCCTCCTCCTCCTCTTGGATCTTGAGGTGGATACATGCCCTGCTGATACATTCCCGGTGGTGGAGGACCTTGTTGGTATTGCATTCCCCCTTGTGGCGGGTAGCCTTGAGGAGGATACCCTTGGTTGTAGTTCGGGTTATACTGCTGCGGCGGAGCAGATCCGTAATAATCAGTGCTGGCGCCGCCTACGGGGCCCGCATCGTAGTGGGCTTGTGGAGGCTGCTGAGGATAGGCGGGGGGCGCGTTGTCCTGTCAGGCGAATTCATTATTGTCAGTATAATACTATGGTGTTGGTGCTCGAGTTCTACTGGTGGGGACGCCACATACGTATTTGGACATGGTGTTCGGAAGTTATATGATGGTTGATGATGGTGTTTGCCTGTGTGGAAGATCTGCTTGAACGCGTCAAACTATGCGCAAGTAAGGTATCTGATGTGTGAAGAGCGTGTGAGAACCGCCAGAGGATGGGTGGATGTATGCTGCTGGGGCTGTTGATGGCAGAAGGAAGCCCTGTTGATGAAGGGGAGGACGGCAGTGAGTTACGCATGGGTACATAGCCCCGAGAAGGTCGAACCAAATTTCGAGCGATTTACGCGTTCCGCGCCCGCGGGACCCAACAGGTTCTCTTGATGCTAATGCTGCGCCTCGTCCACGCGGTAAATGGTTAATCACTACAACATCGTCAGGTGGGCAAGACAGTGATGGGTGCAGATAGTATTGTTGTATACCTCCGCGGTTCCGAAAGTCTGTCTTCTTGGCATAAATCCATTACCTCAACTAGGGGGTCATCCGTGTTGAAATGGTGCCACCATTAAAGCCGAAATTACCCCTGCTTTGTGGCCCATATATTTCGGATATAGGCTACTCCGGACAGCCGCTTTGAGGCAGTTGTTTCTGATGATTCTTGATATATAAGGAGTATCAACTCCCCCCTATTAATAGAGAATCAAGCGACTATTCACCTCTATTAATTATTACCCTTTTTTACCCTGTTCTTCTATATTAATCAATCTATGCTTTACCTTCCCCGCTTTGCCCGTAGTGCTTACTAATCATTCGTGTACTTTATTGAAACAGTTATAAGCCCGGCCTAATCTACCTGATTCATTCTATTAACTATTCTATTAACTACCTAGACGAATCAACCGTTGTTTCTATACCAACTATATAAATATACGATTACGAGTACGACGAGAGCAATCGAATATACTAACTGTACTAGCTATACTATTACTAACTGTACTAGTAGAACTATTACTTTCCCTATTCTATATACTATATTAATCCCCCCTTTCCTTACCTACCTTATCCCCTTCTTCCCTATACTCTCTATCTAATTAGCTCGAACTATCGGAATCCGAGTAGTCTAATTAGAGAGAAATACGTTACCCTTAGGTATTACTTTTTTAGACTTTACTTCTAACTAGAATCTCTCTAAAACTACTACTAACTATCAATTCTGAATACTAATACTATTCTATTCTCGACCTATTCGACGACGACGACGACGAGATAGCTACTTAGTAATCTACTAAGGTCTCTCTAGTTAAGTTAGAATTATAGTATAACTAGCTAATATAGTATTAATAGGTTAGGGTTCAATTAGAGAGTAGAAGAATATAGAATAATATTAACCTAGAGATAGAGAGAGTAGAGGA
>JH792489.1:0-13176 GCA_000291705.1 Sphaerulina populicola P02.02b
GACACCCTAGCTAGGATCCTAACGGGAAGGATACCGGGAGCAAAGCAACGAGACTCCTAGACTAGCTAGACGAGAAGAACTTCCTCCTACGGAACGAGATAGGAATAGGAACTTTCTATAGGCCGCACCTAGCCTAAGAAAGCGTCCTAGACCTAGCGTTTACAAGAGGAATCCAAGGAGACGTTAACTGGCGTACCGACGATATCGGCTTAGACCACCGGGCGATCTTCTTTAAGATAGAGGGAAGGAGTACGTCTAAACCAACGGTTGAAAAGACGGTCCTTAACTACAAAGAGGCGAATTGGGAAAGGTTCTCGGAAATACTAGCGGAAAAATCAGAGGACCTTAACCTAGAGGGAGACCTAGACGACCTAGCTGTCTCCCTAACAACGCTACTCCAAGACGCGATAGAAACGGCTATACCGAGGAAGAGGGTAGACGCGAGGTCCAAACCTTGGTAGACGCCGGAGCTTAGGAACCTACGGAAGGAACTCAACCGTACCTACCGTAAGACTTTCTCCTACGGAAGGATAGCGACCCCGCTAGAGAAGCGAGAGTATCTAGCGGCAAAGAACAAGTACTTCCAAGAGATAAAGTCGGCGAAGAAGAACCACTAGAACGCCTTCCTAGAGAAGAACGACCCGCAGACAATTTTCAAGGCTATGTCGTATACAAAGGATAGGATCTCCGCCTCTATCCCGACAATCAACGGCGAAACGTCCTTTGAAGGGAAGTGTAGGGAACTCTAACAAACGCTATTCCCTAAGCCGCCGGCGGAAGAAGAGCTACCGGCAGACTAGCTTTCCTACCGACAAAACGATTGGGAATGGAATACCCTCCAGAAAGAAGAGCTAGAACAGGCCTGCGCGACTAGTAAGGTTAAAGGGAAGACACCGGGACCGGACGGAATTACACAACTTGTGATTTCTAAGGTATATACGGCGATCCCCGATACCTTTTACGGGCTTTTCAGCCGACTAGTTAGCGAAGGATATTACCCGGAAGCCTGGCGAGAAGCAACCGGCGCGGTACTTACTAAGCCGGGAAAACCAGACTACTCTCTCCCTAAGGCATATAGGGTAATCTTACTCCTAAACTACCTAGGAAAAATCAGCGAGAGGATCCTAGCGAAGAGATTAAGCCTGATTGCGGAGAAGCACCCGCTACTCTACGACTCTCAGATCGGCGGAAGGAAGGCAAAGTCAGCGGTTGACGCCGCGATGATCCTAACGACGGAGATCGAGAGACAACGGCTAAAGAAGAAGAAGACGTTAACGGTATTCCTAGACGTAAAGGGAGCTTTCGACCACGTAGCAAAGAACCGGCTCCTACGGATACTCGCAAAGCTTAGACTACCGCAGTCCTTAGCAAAGTAGGTACAATCCTTCCTTAGCGGCCGCCGCCTTCGCCTACGCTTTGACAGCCAAATGCAAGAATTCCAAGACGTAGAGATCGGGATCCCGCAGGGTAGCCCTATCTCGCCGATACTCTTCCTTATCTATATCCGGGACATCTTCTCTCCGCTACAGGACGTACTACCGCTATCTTATATCGACGATATAGGGTTAACGACGTCCTCGACAAGCCTAAGGAAGAACGCGAAGATCCTACAAAGAGAAGTCCGTAGGATTACGGAACTAGGGCAGGAAAATGCTATCGCGTTTGACCTAGCAAAGACCGAGCTTATCCACTTCTCGCGAGCGAAAGGATGTAACTCGTCAATCAAAATCCTAACGGGAGAGACGATTAAACCGGCAACGAAAGCCGTCCGTTGGCTAGGCGTCTGGTTTGATTTACGACTCTCCTTTAAGGAACACATCCGGATAAGGGCATCCTAAGCACAAGCGTCCTTCGCTAGGATAGAACGACTAGCGAATACGGAAAAGGGCCTATCGACAAAAGCACTACGACACCTCTACAAGGCCTGCGTTAATACCGTAGGAGACTACGGATCCCCGGTTTGGTGGAAGTCAAAGAAGAATATCCGCGCGCTGCAGACCGTCTAGAACAAGGCAGCGAAAAAGATCCTAGGAGTCTTCCGTATAGCTCCTAACCTCCCGGCGGAAATAGAAGCCAACCTCCCTCCGCCCGATATAAGGCTAGAGCGCCTCTCTATCCAATACGCGCAGAGGATAGCTAAGCTTAGCGAAGAACACCCGGTTAAGAAAATCCTTAAGGAGATCCCTCCGCAAAGGATACAACGCAACGGGTACGTCGAGATCAAAGATAGGGAAAGAACAAGGATAGGCGATATGCAGAAAAGGATCGACTTCCTTAGCGGGATAGGAGGCAAAAAGGAGGACCAACAACGTGAAATCTAGCGCCTAGCCGACGAAACCTGGACCGACAAGTTTAGGAAAGAGAAAGAGAAGAGACGGCGAAAGAACTTCAACCCGAAAAGCTACTACTTCCAATTCCCGGGTACCCCGCTAGAGGAACTAAGGGCGGACGGGAAGAGACAAGTTACGAGCGCCTTCTACGGTATCCTCCTAGGATATACGTACCTGAAAGACTACCTAGCGAGGATAGGCAAGTCTAGCGGGACTAACTGTAGATGCGGAAGGGGGAATAAGGAGACGGTTAAACACCTAATTCTGAACTGCCCGGAATATAGAATAGCGAGACTAGCCTCCTTTTACCCCGAGAGAACGATAGCGTCTATCGTCGAGGACGAGACGAAAGAACTTATACGATTCCTTACGGTAACGGGGATAGCTACGAGAGAGTAGTACCTTAGCAGGAATAGAGAAGAGGAGGAGGAGGAGAAGGAGGAAGAAGGGTAGGCAAGGCCTACGGCGCCCTAGGAGTTTTAAGGAGGATTTTGAGTTATTTTGATTGATTAAGGGACTAACGGAACAGGTAGGGGGAGTTGGTTAGGCTTGGTTTAGTTAGTACTCTCGCTTTGCTTTCCTTACGTCAAAAGTGGTTTTAAGCCCCTAGTTTCTAGGGCACGGGATATACTCCCCTTAGTGGAGAGAAAGAAGAAGATAAGAGAAACGGGGAAACCCGAATAAGACCGGAAGGGTCCTCTAGAGGGCCCTACCCGTCCTACATAGTCATAGACTCAGACAGGACGTTAATAGAATAAACAAACAAACAAACAAACAAACAACGTCAACCTTACTACGTTCTCTACCGTTACCGCCCTAGAGGAGGCCGCCAATATGCACTAGAGGGCAATCCTAGCGGAACGGGACACCCGTAGTAGAGACAAACGGGATAACAAACGAGGACGGTCAGATACGGCCGCGAACGAACCGGCCAATTAGGCGAAACGATCCTAGAGCTACTCCAAACCGAGTTAGTCGTCTACTACGGGGCGACTAAGGACGGGCAAGACTAGACTACTACCGAAATGCTACGAATGCGGCGAAATAGGCTATAAGAGGCCGGAATGCCCTAAGAAGGCGGGTAGGGATAATAAAGGGTCCCTAAAAGCTAATCCCGCCCCTTAGTACTCCGAGTAGCGGGACAAGTAACTTACTTAGAGGAGTAGCGGCGCAATACAGAACTATACGGACGCAAGTCTAGGGTCATCGGACTATATAAGCTAATCAAAGTCGAGGTTCGGCTGGAAGGGCCGACAGGACCTCGGAACGTCCGAGCCTTAATCGACTATAGCGCCTAAATGAACTTCCTTAATAGCGTAGTAGTAAAGGAAATAGGCTATAAACTGAATCGAGAAGATACTACTCGATACGAAACCTTGAACGGCTAATCCCTATTAGTTTCGGGTTAGGCAAAAGTCCTATTTGAAGTAACGGCTAGTAATAGGTCGAAACGGGGCGGACTAGCTAAAGTAGCCGTAGGAAGAATCTATGGTTTCCAAATGATCCTCGGTATACCGTAGTTAGAACAATAGAACCCTAACGTTGACTTTCTAGCTAAGACAATTGCTTAGAGAAAGCGAAATAGATACCGATAGTCTAAGATAGCCCTTATCGGCCCGGATTAGATAAAGAACGAGCTTTCTGATCCAAGTACGGTCCTATATATAATATCCCTCTCCTTAATTAACGGAGAGGATAGAGACCTAGAAGGACTCCCCGAAGTATACCGAGAATACGTATTAGTATTCTTAAGCGAGGACGCGTCTATCTTAGCCGATTATAGCCCGTTTAAGCTAGCGATAGACCTAGAAGAAGGCAAAACGCTACCCTAGGGGCCGCTCTATAACCTTTCCGAGTTAGAACTAGAGGTTTTAAGGAAGTATATTAAGGAGTACTCCGAGAGGGGCTAGATTAGACCATCTCGATCCCCTGCGGGGGTAGGCATCCTGTTTGCGAAGAAAAAGGATAGAACCCTAAGACTCTACGTTAACTATAGAGGGCTGAACGCCGTAATAGTTAAGAACCGCTACCTACTGCCTCTAATCCAAGAGTCCTTAGACCAATTGTCCGGTACGAAGGTATTCACTAAGCTCGATATAAGGGACGCCTACTACCGACTCCGAATTAAGGAGGGCGACGAATAGAAGACAGCCTTCCGGACTAGATATAGTTACTTTGAATATACTATAGTCCCCTTCGGGTTAACGAACGCCCCTAGAACGTTCTAAGGGTATATAAACGAGGTACTAAAGGACCTAATCGATATTATCTGTATCGTATACCTTGATAATATCCTTATTTTCTCCTAGAATAAGGCTAACTATATCCGAGACGTATCGATAGTACTCGAAAGGCTATAGAAGGCGAAGTTGTACGCTAAGATAACTAAATACGACTTCTATAGAGACCAAGTCGGGTTCCTAGGATACCTAGTTAGCCTAAGAGGGGTCGAGATAGAACTAGAACGGGTCGAAACGGTCCGAGACTAGCCGGAACCGGCGTCGGTAAGGGAGATCCGCATCTTTATTAGGTTTGCTAACTACTATCGAAGGTTTATTAAACACTTCTCCCGTATTGCCGTACTATTGAACCGCTTAACGGAAAGAAAGGGTAATATAGCGAAGGGAGGGCAGAAGCAGAGGAATAAGGAATCTATAAAAATCGCCCTACCGCTAGATACTAAATACGCCTTTAAGGAACTAAAACAATCCTTCTGCTCCGCCCCTATCCTAAAGCACTTTAACCCGACTCGGGCTATAAGGGTAGAAACCGACGCGTTAGGGTACGCTATCTCGGGCGTTATAATGCAATAGTATGACTTTCAAGGAAAGATACAATAGTTCCCGGTAGCTTTCTTCTTAAGGAAGATAATCGCCTCGGAACGGAACTACGATACCTATAATAGGGAACTCCTAGCTATAGTAGAGTGTTTCAAAGCGTAGAGATAGTATCTAGAGGGTACGCAATACTAGATAGAGGTAATAACCGATTACTACAACCTCTAGTAGTTTATGTCTACTAAGACCCTTATACGAAGATAGGTAAGATAGGCCGAATACCTTACAACCTTCGACTTCAGAGTAGTCTATAGGGCAGGAACGCTTAACGGCGCGGCAGACGGAGCAAGTAGGCGCCTAGACTATATAGACGCAGACTACTCGGGGAGGTAGGTTAACGAAGCCGACTCGTCTGTTACGTTAAAGGCCTTGCAGAGCCAAATCGATCTAGAGCGAGGCGAATTAGGCTAGAACGCCCCGGTACGGGCTATAATAGCCGTTAGAGAATCGGACGATACGTCCTCGGCTTATCGATACGACGCAGCGGCCCTAGCCAACGTAACTTTGATAGAAAGCATCCGGGACGGTACGGAAGCCGACGAGACGGCGAGAAAGGTCGCAGTAGTAAAGGCATCGACCCTAACTCTACCCTAGACTACTCGATAGGTCTATAAAGACGGAGTATAGAAACAGGATAGAAGGATTTTCGTCCTAGAAGGACTATTACGTATAGAAATCCTCCGAGAGTACTACGACGACCCTATAGTAGGGCACTTCGGGTTCTAGCGTACGATAGAACTAGTACTCCGTAGGTTCTAGTAGCCTAAGATCAGGGGGTACGTTAAAGACTATATACGTAGCTACTATACTTGCGCCCGTATCAAACCGAGACGGTATAAGCTATATAGAGTATTGGTAGTAGAAGACGTATCTAAGGCACTATAGGAAGACCTGACTATAGACTTTGTTACAGACCTCCCGCCGTCAACCTTTATAGGGTATACCTACGATAGCATCTACGTAATTATAGACCGATACTCCAAAATAGCCTATTATACCCTATATCGGAAGGATATAACGGTAGAAGGGCTAGCAGACCTCTTCCTACGAGACGTGTTCCGACTATACGGAATTCCGGTGTCTATAGTAATAGACCGGGGAAGCTTATTTACTTCGAAGTTCTAGAGCATATTCTACTACTACCTAGGGGTAAGACGGGGACTGAGTACAGTATTCTACCCTTAGATAGACGGGCAAACGGAACGACAGAACCAGACAATAGAGCAGTACCTCCGCGTATACTGCAACTACGAGCAGGACGACTAGGCGAGATTAATCAATATCGCCGAATTCGTATACAACGACAGCTAGTATACGACGACAGGCACAACTCCCTTTCAAGTATGCAATATAAGAGACCCTATACGGGTAAGATAGCCCGATATAGCCTAAGAAGGGGGGAATGCTCCGAGAGCGGAGTAGCTAGTAGACAAAATAATCGGTCTGTAGAAGACGCTAAGGGAAAGGCTAGTAAAGGCGAAGGCAAACTAGGCTAAGTACTACAACGAGGGTAGGAAACCTAAGGAATACGTAGTAGGGGACATAGTTTACCTATCTATAAAGAACCTTTCTACGGCAAGGGACTCGAAGAAGCTCGATTATAAGTATATCGGGCTATTCCTAATCATCCGTATCGTAAATAAGGCAGCTTATACGTTGGAGCTACCGGAATACCTGAAAATACACCTAACCTTCTACGTAAGTATACTAGAGGACTACGTTAAGGCAGAACTCACCGAAAGGGCCTAGAATAACCCGAAATCCTTTAGAATCGACGACCCGGAAGTCTTCGAAGTCGAGAAGATTAAGGGGTAGATAGTAGATAAGTAGGGACGCTAGGCCTACTTAGTATCCTAGAAGGGATACGGGGATAAGGACGACTTATAGGAGCCGGTAAGCAACATTAGCCCGGAAGCAATAAGGATGTACCAACTCCGTATAAACAGGGAGGCAAAGGGGTAGGAATTGCCTATATTAACCTAAAGTTCCTCGAAACGGAATAAGGGTAGGAAGAACGGCAGAAAATGAGACTTTAGTATACATTTAGTTGTAGGAGTTAGTAGAATAAGACAATTGAATTCATTTCGTAATATAACTACGCAAAGCAGACCGGGTATCTTCCTTATACGCTATAATAACCCAAACCGGCCTATAACGGGCTAAACCGACCTAGACAGGCGTACTCAACTACTTAGTAAGCCTAACTTAGTCTCTTCTATAGAATCTATATTAGAGTCATCTTCGCGCCTGCTATAGTTACGTATAGCGGTAGTTACCTTAGGAAGACGAAGAGCCTTGAGTGACTTCCGAAGAGGGGAAGCGGTATACTTAGGCTTGCCCTAGAACGAGTTAGAAAGGACTAAATCGGACTAACTAGAGTAAAAAACTTACTATCTCTCTATTAATACGATCGATGTAGCGGTATAGCTCTCTAATAAGAGTATTTGCGTCCGCTAAGGGGGAAACCGGAGCGACCTAGTTAGGATCCACGTATATAGAGGCCACTTTCTTAGACTTCTTTTAAGGAGTAGACTAGAAACGATTAGTATAGGCCGTTTTAGGCCAAAACGGGGTAGTACGAACTAGGTCTCCTCGAGCCTTAGCTTCAATCTCCTCGCGGTAACGCGCTACGACAGAATCAACGAAAGGGCTAGACTTATCTATATCCGAGCCGCCTAGGTATATATACAGGTTATTAACCCCCTAGAATGAGGGAAACGACCTAGAACGATTAGTATGTAGCTAGAATAGGCCGACTAGGGCCGATTAGGGCCGATTAGAGGAAACTCACTTCTTAACTAACTTGTATAAGTTCCTAGCGGCGGCTACGGCAGATTTGGCTTTAATAAGCTTCTTAGCTGCGGTCAAATAGTCGTCGGACATAGCTATGCGCTTGTCGTTAATAAACTTTACTAGAGCGTCGAACTTCTTCGGGATCTAAGAGCAAGTTAGACTAACTCGGGCCAAAACGGGCCAATATAGGCCGATAGTACCTAGTAGTAGTGACTAGTTCGGAACGTACACCGATAGTACTCTACGGGGCCCTTCTTGTCTAAGGTACGCGTAAGCCTCTCCAACTCTGTATTACCTATAGTGTCTAGGCCGGGCGGGAACTAGCAAAGAGTAGTAAGAGTACCAACGGCCGCTTTATTAGTCGATACTATAAGGTTCGAGACACAATTGATACAGGGGTTGCAAGTCGTAACGTAATCGGTCGCTATAATATAGATCGGTAGAAAAATACGACAGTAGGGTTGAAACAAGCCACTACAAGCCGTATTAGTCGATTATGCCCTATAATAGCCCGATTAGCCCCGGTTACCCTAGGTAGAACTACTAGTTACACTAGTAGTAAAAGTGGATTACTTATAAAGAATTGTAGTATAGAATGTTAGAGTAAAAGTAATAGTAGAAATAGAGAAAAAACGCGCTTATCTAGGCAGCGTAGGGAACCTCACTCTAGCAAACAACGGAAAGTTCTTAGATAGCCGAAAACGATCTATTACATTCTATAGTTTATTTACTTAGTAAGGCTGCTTTTAGGCATAAAACTCTAAACAAAGAAACCCTTTAGGGGTCAAAGGAACTCGAGGACGAGCCCTAAAAAGGGGGGGTAATATTAGGACTTACACCGAATACATATATAGAAAACCGACAGATAGGCCGATATAGCCTATAATAGCCCGATAAGGACTATACTGACTCAAGAAAGCCTAGATAAGCCTAATACGACTTAAGAAGGTTCATAAGAGTTATACACCGCCTAAGTAAGGCTGGACCGAGCCCTCGGACCCGGGCAAGGGACCGAGATATTCCAAATTGGATCGGAGGGGCCCAAAACGCCCTCCGATCGGCTATCCTATATAGATACAAGGGGAGAGCACCCTATAGGTTCTTCTCCTAAGCGATTCGAGTAGTATTCTTCTACTAGATACTTTAGCCTACATATCTCATCCTTTTACACCTAATACGTAGTATTTACCAAGCGCCGGCGTCAACCTTCTATCACTCAACGCTATGTAGCTATACATCTAGAGTATTACGAAAACTAGTAACGGCCTTAGCTTCATACAAGTATACGGAGGTAACAAGTTTACCGCTACTATTACTAGCGGACTGTTGATGCTAGATATACACTAAGAATGACTATCTCAACTACTAGTTACCGGGTTCTACGGGGCCGCTTACTCCGTAGACAAGTCACTCCGGTTATAGTATAAGCGAATAGTATACCTTAGCGAACGCGGCCTAATTAAGCTCCGAACTATAGCTACCGGAATAGAAACAATACGCGACGATAGTCACTATATATATGAAAGTTGCGTCCTCGGCCGATAGTTATTAAAACTATACAAGTATTACCTTCCTCGCGGACGTTACAAGATAGACGTCATTTATACCGACGTAGTATATATACCAATTAAGTCATTCGATAGTTGCAAGTACTTTGTTAGTATTATTGATAACTAGAGTTAATAGGGAGTTACTAAACCAATTCAACGACGCTCCGACGCGCTAGTTACTGTCCAAGAATTCATTACTACGAACAGTACCCCCGAATACTTCACTACCCTCCTTATCTAAGACAGGGGAGGTAAGAATATAAGCGATAGCTATCTTAGATAGCTACGAAATAGGGGGATTACGCTATATCTATCTAGTACCGAACAGTACTAGCAGAATAGCGCCGCTAAGGCATACAACAAAGTGATCGAACAGAAAACACAATCTACTATACTCAATTCACCTCTTAACCTACGTTACTAGTCGTTAGTAATCGAATACGGAATCACGTACCTACGGAACCGATCACTATATCGCAGGTTGATAGTCACTCTATACGAGGCATAGATAGGCAATAAACCGCACCTCGCAAACGTACGAATCATCGGCTACAAAGCCTACGTCTACCGATTAACTGCCGATATAAACAAGTTAATTGGTACTAAAGCTAGAATCGAATAGTTACTAGGGTTCAAAGGTAACGGGCACTACCTCGTTACTTCCGAGAACCCTAGGCGTCTATAATAGCGCTTCGACGTAGACTTCGATAAACTATACCCTAACTGTACTAGCGTTACTACGAGCGACAGTAACGACGCAGATAATACGGTAGTAGAGCTAGGGGGAGACAAAGAAACAGCTTAACAACTAATCACTTCTACTCAAAAACCAATTACTTCCGCTAATACCCCGGCCAAATCCGGGGGGTTACTAGAAAAAGCGGGTCTATCTACAAAGCGACCAACAATAGGTTACCTACTATTATCAAAAAGAATACGCCCTATAACGAGCGACAGTTACTATAGCTACGAGTTACTATAGATAGGCTACGAGTCTACGAACTACGAGTCTACGAACTACGAGTTACGAGACTACGAGTTACTATAGTTAGACTACGAGCAATCACTACTATCTATACCTCCGGGTTACGTATCAAACATACGGCCCAAAACAATCGGTATTAACGCGCTATTAGCCGAACTTATTCAAGAAGGCAAACGATAGCGCAAACCGAGACACCTCTATTAGTATTACTAAAGTAACGCTTCTAGTACCTAGTTCAACCTATTACTCCTTACACTTATAAGCTATTCACTAGCTACAGAACCGTACGAGCCGTCTTCATACGACGACGCTAAGCTCTATAGCGGTAGATAGAGTAACTGGAAGCTAGCGCTAGACGACGAATACCGATCACTATAGCGCAACGCTATATAGCGAGTAATCAAACGATCGGAAGCAACTAGTAAGATCCTTAAGGGTAGATAGGTCTTCAAGATCAAACGGATCGGTAAAACAGTAAAGTATAAGTATCGCTAGGTAGTGAAAGGTTTTATACAAGACAGTAACTACCTCGAAACCTACGCGTTAGTAGTGAAGCCTATAAGCTACAAAGCACTATTCGCTATCGCCGTAGCTAGAGATTACGAAATCGAGCAGATAGATATAAAGACAGCATTTCTTTACGGTACCCTCGACGGTAAAGAGCCTATTTATATAGAACAACCGGACGGATTCACCGACGGAACCAATAACGTCTGTTTACTACTCAAAGCTCTTTACGGACTCCGATAGTCACCTCGCATTTGGTACGCTATATTAACTACGTACTTGGAAGCGGCCGGATTCACTACTCTAGACGCCGATATAAGTGTGTTCGTAAAGGGTAAGACATTTATCGCAGTCTACGTAGACGACTTATTGAGCGACCTAGGGCTATGCTATTACTACCTAGGCATAACGATCAGACGTAACCGTACTATACGCACTATTCACCTAAGTTAGAGTAACTATATCGAGCAATTCTTGAAGAAACACGATATATAGAACAACGTAAAGGTCAAAGCTATTCTACTCGACCTAAGTCGAAAACTGACCCCTACGCCGAGCGGCTATCAAGCTGCCGACGCGTTTCGTACCAAATACTAGAGCGCGGTAGGCTCACTTATATACGCGATACTAGGGACACGCCTAGACATTGCCTACGTAGTATTAGTAGTAAGTCGATTCGCTAGTAACCCTACAAACGAGCACTACGTAGTAGTAACGGATATCTTCCGTTACCTCCGCGGCACTATCTATTACGAACTTACCTTTACCGGCGAACTTACTAATCTTTACGGCTACACCGACTCCGATTAGGCCGGCGACACCGATACGAGACGATCAACCGCCGGTTATACGTTCAACCTAGGTAGCGGCGCTATTACGTAGAGCTCGAAACGATAGCCTACGGTAGCACTTTCTACCTACGAAGCCGAACTAATAGGCCAGACCTAAGCATATAAAGAGGCGATTTGGTTAAGACGGCTATTAGAACAGTTAGGTAAAGGGTAGGCACAGGCGACAGTGATCTTCGGTAATAATATCGGGGCAATCGTACTCGCGAAGAACCTATAGGCATATCACTCGCGAACGAAACACATCGCTATTCAAGAGCGCTAGCAATACGAGAAGATAGACAGTAAAGAGGTAGATATTCAATAGACGCCGACGAACCGTATAGTCGCAGACGGGCTTACGAAGCTACTACTACGGCTAGTATTCGTAGAGTTCAGAAAGGCTCTTAGGGTATACGAGGGCGGGCAGCAGTAACAACCGTACGATAGTAGTAACGAGTCGATCACATAACTGCGCAACCGCACGACCTTTACGATCGCAGTAAAGAGTCGATTGCAGTAATAAAAACAATACCTATAACAACTAATACCCTTTTCGAGCGCTCTTATTGGCCGGAATGGATTGATACCTTAGCACTAAGGTAGGGGGATGTTAATAGAACTACAGAACTTAGGCATGTTAGGTGACCTATGTTAGCTAACCTATATACGTAAGACATGTCAGATACCCTAGGCATACTAGGCACATTAGGCATATCATATAACCTAGGCATATTAGGTGTCTGACCTAGAGTATATTAGTATATATGACTTAAGTAACTTCCAAACTACGTAATACATAACTTATAAGATCTGTTTGATACAAACAGACACACATATAAGTTAGTACACACATATATATATCTACTAGACAGACACTCAATCAAAACACTATACAACTTATTCATTCACTTCAACACTTCCCTCTATCTCAAAAAAAATCGCCCGGTAGTCTAAGCCGATGTCGTCGGTACGCTAGTTAACGTCTCCTTGGATTCCTCTTGTAAACGCTAGGTCTAGGACGCTTTCTTAGGCTAGGTGCGGCCTATAGAAAGTCCCTATTCCTATCTCGTTCCGTAGGAGAAAGTTCTTTTCGTCTAGCTAGTCTAGGAGTCGCGTTGCTTTGCTCCCGGTATCCTTCCCGTTAGGATCCTAGCTAGGGTGTCGGACGTTAAAGTCTCCCGCTAGGATAACTCTCGGTAGGAGCTCTAGGTCGTAGAGTTCCCTTTCGATAGTCCTCTCTCCTCGCGCGTCTTTTTCGTTATATAGATTAACTACCTGAATAGTTTCTCTACCGTCGGAAATAGTGTACGCTAGGAGATTACCGCTTCTTGTTGTTTAGGGGTT
>JH792489.1:14163-26287 GCA_000291705.1 Sphaerulina populicola P02.02b
ACTTTATAACAAGGCGGGAGAGCTGCGGCTTTGTAGCTTGTAGTTTGCTACGCGTTACTTGCGTCCATTCGTTTCTTGTCGATTGCGTAGGGTTAGCGGTAGATTCCTTGTTGCCGTTGGAATTCTTCTCCTTGTTTGACTTAGCAACTTCCGCGAAAGAACGTTGCTTTCCAACCGTTGGTTAAGGGGCGGCGGACGAGGACGAGGCCGAGGCCGAGGCCGAGGCCGAGGGCGGTTGGGTCGGGGCTGTTTGTTTTGTCGGGTTTGCCGTTTGGCGCACCTGGTTGCTAATTTTCTTTACGGCCGCTTCTAGGTTTGCTACTTGCTTTCCAAGTATTTTTGCGGTAGTAGTAATACCTCTCTTCTCGGTAATATCGCGTATTATTTCAAGGACGTCTAGGACATTCGCCTGTTCGTCCTTATAGGCGGCAAGGTTGTATACTAAGCGTATAAGGGCTTGCTTTACGACCTTAAAGTCCTTTATCGCTTCCCGTCTCTTATAGGCGTTGATATTGTCGTTGAAGTTGGATAACTTCTTTGCGAGGGTTCCTTCCGGGGAAGTAGAAGGCGTAGCCCCCGGGGAGTTGATATCGGTAAAAGGAGTAATCCTCTTCCGCTTATAAACGAAAGGGATAAGCTTCTCCTTGTTTGGCTTAGATTAGGTTAGGGTCGTTGATTCTTCCTCTTCGCTTTCGTCGATAGCGTCGACTTCTATCTCAAATTAAGAAGGCGACGGCTCGTAGCGCGCGGGCGAGGGTTCTCCTTAGGTATAGGAGGGTTCCCCTTGCTCTCCTTGATTCATATCGTAATCCGTCTCTTTCCCGGTACAGTTCTTGTCTATCTCGGGTAGTTCTTGTCCGTTAGGGGTAAAAAGAGTACTTACTAGCTTTCGCCGAGGGAGCTAGGCGTATAAACCTATTTCCTATCCCGTTAGGGTCCTAGCCTACTAGGGACACTAGTACACTCTTCTTACTACTAAGTAGGGAAGGTATGTTTATTTACTAGATATAGTAACGGCTCCTTATATAATTTGATAGGGAGAGGAAGCTACTATCGTTCTTTTAAACACGCGGGCATACGGCGACGTCGGAAGGTTACCCTAGTGTAGGTTTATACTGAGTGTAGTTGTATTAAGTACAAAGTACTGTCTTTCTATCTTTCTATCTAGCTCCGGAGCTAGGTCCGGGGAGGTAAGGTCGGAGGTCGGCTTGCCTGTAGGCGGGCAGGTTGGGTAGGTAGGTAGGTAGGTATGTATATGTAGATGTAGGGTAGTAGGCCGGGCCGGGCTAGACACCTCAAAAATTCTATAGCAACAAAGGGGCTGCAGGTAGTAAGTGTCTTTCACACGCGATAGCGTATGCGATACTAGGTAGATTAGGGTGATTGTTGCGTCAAAAGAAAGCGCTTTGCGAGGGCTTTCTGTAGATGCAAAAATCGTGTCGATCGGTTACGTAGCGGGTGCGCTGTAGTCGTTCGAATACGGGGGGGGTCGATAATATAAGAGTAGTAATTCCGTAGGTAATCGCGTACAACCGATGCTTTTGGCGAATTGTCTAGTATTTCCTGTACAGCTTCTCGTAGTACTGTATTCTCGCTCCGTAGGTCGTAGTAGCGAATACTATAGGTATAGGGCTCTTTGTTACCGCTACGTATAATAATAGCTAATAATACTATATTATTTCCGTACTCAATCGATACTACAAGTATAACTATATATAGTTTTACTATATATTCTAGCTTATCGCGCTACGTAGTTGGTGCTTTTGCTCGCCGCGTCTATCGCGCTCGTCTGCCTTTAATATATAAATAGTACTTCTTCTATAGGTTGTCTTTGATTTCCGTTTCTCGAGTAAGTTTGTAGACGTTACTTAGTAGTTTCTCCCCTAGAGTCTAGTCTACTACGCCGAGAACGAGCTTGTCGTTAGTAATAGAGAACAGTTGGTCGCGTAACGTTCTTTCTATAGTAGTAGCTCGAGTAGATTCGGCTATTTGGTTGTAGTAGAAGTAGAATATCGATATTTTACTATAGAGTGTAGTCTGAATTATAGTGCTTAGCAGCGCGGCCCGCGAGCCGGGGCCGAGATAGTTTGTTTATTTGTTTACTCGCTAATAATTCGCGGAACTATCCGCGAGTTTTGACGTTCCTCCTCCACATTCCATTTTCGGTTAGCGCGCGGCGCACGGACTACGTATTGTCGCTAGAATACAAGGGGCCTTTTGAAGTTGCTTTCTTCTGGTTTACTTTCTAGTAATAGTCGCGTTCTTTTGATGCGGAGTTCCGTGCATGGTTTTTCCCTCCGGCATGAGGTTTTCCATGCACTCGACGCCAATGCGGGAGCTGAAATGTTTTTCAGTTCGCAAAAGTTGGCTGAAGACACTCCGTAGCATCAGATCCTTCGCCTGTCGTGTGGGAAGGTGCCACTGTGGCCGAGCAGGGGGAACTGCCGTGTTCCCACAGGTGCGTAGTCGAGATGCTTTGATTGATGATTCAGCAGAATTCTATACAGAATAGAAAAGCTCACTGCTGCTATTCGGCTTTGCAGAACGGAAGTATAAATGAGGCTTATTCAGACTCAGCCACTACACACTACAATTCACCTAATCTTCTCCTTATATATCTTCCATCTTCACAAACCCTATCACTATACACACCTCTATGCTCGTAAAGTGGTAGGTACATGTAACCATCAACTGCCAACATGATATTCATGATCCGCTGCTGACCCTGTTCCAGGCAAACCTGCAGGCGAGCCCCTGTTTCTGCTGCTGCATGCATTACTCTAGTATTCCTACTACTGTTCTTCATAAAATTCCAGAGCCGCAATAGCAACAAGTACAGTATCCCAGCTCATCCGACCTCACCAGAGTCCAAACACTCCCTCTCGGGCCGGCCCAAATGCAGCGTGACAAAAGTATCAATGCTCTACGGCGCGCACCAAGTTCCACAACTTGAAGCCGCTCTCCGCTCTCACCAACGACACAGCGAGCGTTTCGGCTGCCCCTTTGCTACACTCGAGTACGACGTTATCAGCAGGCGGAAACTCTACAGCAAACATTACTTCCTCCTCGCTACGATGCTGCAAGAACTGTCCAAACCCGTCGAGTACAGACAGCAATGGCTCATGTGGGTAGACGCCGACTCCATCGTCTTGAATCCCGCGCTCTCTCCCGACATTTTCTTGCCGCCGCCGACGGAGGAGGAGGAGGAGGAGGAGGACTCTGTGCACGGCGGTGTCTACGCGCTCGTGACGGCCGATCACAATGGACTCAATTCGGGTGTATTTTATCTTCGAGTCCATGCCGATTCTGTCGATCTTCTCACGCGCACGCTGGCTTACCCGCTTGCGCATCCGGCCGAGGACCTGGGCTGGTTTGGTGAACAAGCTGCTATGGCACATGTGATCCAGTCGATTGAAGCGGCGAATCCGACTGGTCCATCGGGTATTGTGTGGATGCCTCGCATATGGTTCAACGCGTATGAGTTTGAGCATGGTTTCGAGGGCCAGCCCGGTGCTGCTTTGGTGCATTTTGCCGGTTTGGCCGGGAAGAAATTGACGCACATGACGAGATGGTTGGATGAATTGCAGCAGAATCCTGCCAAGTGGGAAATCCCTTTGCATCGAACTTTCTATGAAGAGGCCATTTCGAGGTTTTGGAAGGAATACGTTGCGAATGTTACGGCGCAACGGACGAAGGATCAATCATAGTTGTTCTGCCTATTGGGCTATTATTATGCTGCGGGCTTCTATAGAAGAAGGCTTCCAGGTTGTGTGTTTAGTCTTCACCGGGTCAACAGAGAACAGAGAACAGAGAACAGGAGGCGGACGAGATTGTTTGCTCTGATGCCCACACACCGATATTGTGGTCTGTGACCGGCTTCCTGCAGCAGCTCCGAAGGTCTTCCCGCGTAGCACAATATCATCGTGAAGCCAGTCAGGACACCTCAGGCATTATTCAAGAAGCCGTACGAGTCCAGTATGATTTGTATTACACCAGCGCCAGCTGTCCAGCCTGTCCTCGACGTCGATCGATCATCTATCAACCTCCCACACAACTTTACAAGCCCTCTACTACACCAGTACTCCTCACACTGCTCCTGACTTTTCTTCGCCATCGATGCGCACCTCACTGCCCCCGCTTGGACCGCGCTGGAGTCGGTGGTCCGTACAGCCTAGAGTGTGGCAATTCACTTGCGCCATATTGCTTCTCCTCTTGGTCTCGAGAGAAATCAGCCATCGAGAGGATCGCGCTCCAACGCCGTCAGCCTTTGCCATACCTTCTGATCCGGTGATTGAGATTCACTCCAAATCCACAGCAGCACAGCCGATACTGGATTCGCTCGCCAAGTCAGCAACTCCATGGCAGTATGATTGGCAGCGAGATGGTAACAATCAATATCTTACCGTCAGCCAATGCGACGCTGCGTTTCCGCTGCTGTACCATGAAATTGAACGGGCCCATCAGCACTTTGGTGCGGCCAACATCACCGAGGACGATATCGATCTATTTCGTGAGGGCAGTGGCAATGATGGGGGCGTGAGAATCTTGATCGTCGACTCGCAAGTCCGCATTATCCTGACCAGAGGGCTGTTCCGAGAGGACTTCCGTCATCGAATCATCGCCATCGTGCAGCAAGTCGCGCAAGCTGTCGCTGCTGCAGATGCTTCCGGTGAAGCGATCCCCAACATCGAGTTTAGTGTTGTGGTCGATGACATCGCGGTCCTTGATCAGGAGAAGCCTCAAGCGTTATGGTCCTTTGCTCGAAGGGATGCAGATGCTGTCCATGGCAATCTGTGGCTGATTCCAGACTTTCATTTCTTTGCAGCGCCCCCCGAAGCCGAAGGCTTTCGGACCATGCAGGCAAAGTCTAGGACACACGACTCATCTCTCGAGCAGAAGCTGCCGCAGGTGGTATGGCGTGGAGCAACGTGGACGAACCAGCCCGTGCGACAGTCTCTACTAGACGTGACAGCTGGAAAAGAGTGGGCGAACGTCTCGGTAGGTTCAGACGAGAAGAAAACGCAGCGTTGCTGGGAAAAGTCTCTCTCTGCTAATCAATGAACCCCTTGTCTTGCGCACACACAGGAAATGAGCTGGGAGCAGCTTAACACTGTGATTCCAATGGATGAATTCTGCAAATTTCGCTACACTGTCCATACCGAAGGACGTGCCTGGTCTGCCCGAATGATACATCTCTTCAACTGCGACAGTCTCATGTTCGTCCATGACGTGGAATGGGTAGCGCACTTCTACCACCTACTCGACACAGGCCACAACTGCATCTCTGTCACTCGCGATTTCAACGACCTCGAAGCCCAAGTACAATTCTACGAGCACCACCTCCACGAAGCCCAACAAATCGCTAATCAAGCGAGAGAGACTTTCCGAGAACGATATACTACTCCTGCTGCTACCGCTTGCTACTGGAGACATCTCATGCGCACCTGGGCCTCTGTGGCTTTTAACCCCCAGATCCACCATCATTATTTCGATTTCGATCCTTTGACCCCTTCAGACGGGAACGGGAGTTTTTCTTTTTCTTTTCTGAGCCCCCAAAAGAAGATGGACATTCGAGGCATCACTTTCGAGGCTTTTCTTTTGCATCGGAATGATGAGGACTATCCTTATTAGCTGCTGAAACTACTACAAATTACGGCGGCTGAGGGATGGGGGAGATTTTTCGGGGTATGTATGTATGCTTTACGGCTAGAAATGCAAACTGATGCTGCGTGCGGGACTACCTAGGATGAGAATCTGTCTGACTTCTATCGCTACCTAGGTATGTATGTATGTATGTGTACTTCAGGGGCAAAAAGCACTTGTTTACGGTGCTGAATGGAATGGCAAAGGGAAAATTATATTATACATGTATCTACCCATGTCTCTGATGGTGATGATGATGATGATGATGATGATGATAATAATGATAATAATAATAATGCCCTCGATTGGCATGGAACGCAGTCATCTTCATCTACCATGGAAAACGACGACGCCACGCACACAAATTCTGCATCGCATCGCATCGCATCAGAGAGGAGAGGCAAGACAGAGTCGTGCGTGCGTGGGTCGTCGTATTGGTATGGGCTACATGGTATAAATTACAGCGAGGGAAATTCTTGGGCAAAGAGAAGAAGAAGAAGAAGAAGAAGACTACTACTACACTACTAAGGTACACAGTGTTTTCTGTCTGTCGACTCTGAGATGAATGAAATGCTAGGTAAGCGAGCAAGTGTCAAGTGTTAAGTAAGCAAGTAAGTGTCAAGATATAAATTATAATAGATTCACGTACTCAGGTACATACTTAGGTACTACATACTTACTACATACTTACTACATACTTCCTCACTCCCCCCCCCTCCCCCCCCCCCCCCCTTTTTTTCTTTTTTTTTCTCCCTCCTCTTCCAACGCATGCATATCTCTAGATGTGATTTTTTTTCTCCCCGATATCACATTCCTCTTTCTCTTCCTCTTTCTCTTCCTCTTTCTCTTCCTCTTTCTCTTCCTCTTTCTCTTCCTCTTTCTCTTCCTCTTTCTCTTCCTCTTCCTCTTTCTCTTCCTCCTTCTCTTCTCTTCCTCCTTCTCTTCCTTCCCTACAAGCAACTTCGTACTTCTCTTCCTCTTCCTTCCCTACAAGAAGCAACTTACCTTAGTACTTCTCTCCCAAATCCGTCCCGACTCTATAAAGTGTAAAAGTATACGTTTCATACATTCATATATTTCATACATTCCAAGGGAACCCAAGGGACAACCCAAGGGACAACCCAAGGGACAACCCAAAGGAACCCAAGGGACAATGAGTCAGAGTCAAGAGTCAGTCACGCGGACTTGAAATTTTCCAAGTTAGACAAGTGTGTGTGTGTGTGTCGCGGTTTTGGATAGTGTGGTATAAAGGAATCATAGACGATGATTGATGATGGATGGATGGATGTCACGACGAGAGAAGGTAGGAGATGATGATAGTATATGATCAGGCAATGAAAAAAGTCATTTGCTAGGAGGTAATTGCGTGCGTTTTGAAGGTCTATTCGACGCTAGGTAGGGTATTTGTAGGTGCTTGTAGGTACTGTACTGTGCTGTACTGTGCTGTACCAGAATTCAAACAAAGCAGACAAGCAGACAAGAACCAGAACCAGAACCAGAACAACAAGAGCAAGAACAAGAGCAAGAACAAGAACAAGAACAAGAACAACAAGAGCGAGAACAACAAGAAAGAATTGCAAAGCCAGACCCAGGGAGGATGATTGAGCTCTCAGTAGATGAGTGTTTGAGTATTGGCCAGACGTAAATGCATTGGACGATCTCCTTCAACACAGCTTAAAAAAAAAGCCATGCTGGTGGTAATCAAGTCCCTGATGCATAAACGCTGTCTCCATCACACAAAGTCCCATCAGCAGGTTCGAACGGCAAGCAAAAAAAAGAAAAAGAAAAGAAAAAGAAAAAAGAAAGAAAAAAAGAGTTCGACGCGACACCCTGCATCTCGTATTGCTACGAGAAGTGGGTATCAAACGTCTTCTTCTTCTTCTTCTTCATCTTCTTCTTCATCTTTTCTTTTTCTTCTTTTTCGCTCCGTGAACACTGCGTCAGGTTCCGAGGTGAGAGTTGCCATCTCTCACACCATCCGCCAACTCAATCTATTCCTCCGACGGCGGAAAGAACGGGAGAGCCTTCAGGCTTCTCAGCCGCCAATCCTCGCCATACTTTCTGGGCTGTCGTCGCTTCTTATTCTTCTTCTTCTCCTCCTCCTCCTGCTCCTGCTCCTCCTCCTCCTGCTCCACCTCAGCCTCCTGCTCCGCCCTCTCCTCCGGCGGCGTGGTGGTGTCCCGCTGAGGTTCGACGGCCGCCGGAAGGCTCGTCTCACCCCAGTTGCGCGCGCCAAAGTCGTCCAGCAACAGGCGCGCCCTGTCAGCATGCTCCTGCGGAAAGTGAAACTTCCCGCCAGAAATGACCACCAGCATGGCCTCGATTTGTGCTTCCACTCGGTGAGCGGGCACGATGCCAGTGGAGTTGCGCTCCAGGCAATCGAGGATAGCGTCGAGGTGTTCAAGCCCCGAGCTGAATTTGGGGTCGCCGGTGGTCATTGGAGCTGCTTTCAGGGCGTAAGCCAGCGTCCGGAGTGAAGGCAGATGGTCGGCCTTCAGAGAGGAAATTGCGTTCCTCGCCCCTCGAAGCTTTGTCGCCTCGTCTTTCTGTGCTTGCTCGCGGCGGGCTGCGGCCTCTTCTTCTTTCTTGAGGTGCGTGGCGAGCTGGAGGTCTTGCGAGACGAGGGACGCAGTGGCTTCTTCGAGGCGAGTTTGCAGAGCTCTCAGAGCCACGGCGTGCTCGAGATCGGCTTCTGATCTCTGCGTGCGCAACGTGGTGATCTCGAGCTCTGCGGGGCGAGGGACGCAGTGGCTTCTTCGAGGCGAGTTTGCAGAGCTCTCAGAGCCACGGCGTGCTCGAGATCGGCTTCTGATCTCTGCGTGCGCAACGTGGTGATCTCGAGCTCTGCGGAGGCGAGGGCGGCAGCGAGGGTGTCCAGGCGAAATAGGCTTCCAACGTACTGCCACCCAGATAGGGTGGCATCGTTGGTGAGGGCTGCCATTTCGGCGGCCCGCCCGGTCTCTGCTCGGGACTTCTTGGGCTTGTGGGTTGCGGTCGCGCGATGGCGGCCGTGGCCCGTGCGCAAGTGGCGGAGGGGGAGGCACAGCGAGAGGAGGAGAGCGAGGGCGAGCAGGCCAGTGGCGACGACCCAGGCGAATGGTAGCGGGGTCAGGGACCCTGTCCCTGCCCCCAGGGTGATGTTGTGAGCCGGCGCTGCGGCGGCGGTGGTGGTGGTGGTGTTGAGAAACGATTGTCTCGAAATCTCAAACTGCTTCTGGTACTCATCGGCGAGGCGTTTTTCTGCCTCAGCCGCGCGCTGCTTCTGGAATCGGAGAGCCGATTTCTTCCTCGCGAGCGCAATCTGCAGCTGTTCTTCTCTGATGAGGGCTGCCTCGCGTGCCTCCTGTTCTTGCCGCGCTCTTTCGACATTCTTGTTGATGAGGATGTTAGCGAGGGCTGAGATCCCCACTGTGCAACCAAACTCGAGGAAGGTTTGGAAGGTCATGTTGGCGCTCGTCTTGGAACCTTTGGCGCGGTGTGTGGTGTTGTGTCAGGAGAAATGCCGTTCAACAGAGACAGAAGGGTGTTTGGTGGTGCTCGCGAAGGCCGCTAGTCGTCGGTTTTCTTTTTGTCAGGAGACGCAGAAGCGCCGCTGAATAAGGAATGGGTGCTGCGGGCGAATGGCTACTGTGAGCGGACGGTGAGTGTGCGTGTCTGGTTGTGAGAAAGTTGATGTCGATACTTACGAGACGCGGTGGTTGTTGTTGTTGTCTGGAAGAGAGTCAAACAGAAGAAAGGCTCATAATAGGGTGCGAGAGGATCCGGCACGCCGAGCCGGTCTTGGCGGAGAAGTGAGGTTTTGGGAAACTGGAATTGGGATTGAAAATTGAAGCAATCAGAGCACCCAGTACATAGCTCGCCTTTGCCGCAACACGACGTCTGTGCCTCGAGACACTGAGCATTCCCAGGAATTGAGCGGTTGAAGCATGCCCAGGTATTGAACAGCTTGTACTGGTACACTTGCGGGCTCTCTTCGTTGTGTACAGACTCTGCCTGTTTCCGCTTCTGTTGGCTGGTCAACAATGGTCAACAAAGGCACGCGAGACCGCACCACAGGCAATCGAGCTTGAGAAACCCACGAACTGGACTTGGAGCCATCCAGTCTTGTGCCCACAGACAGGGAGCGCAAGTGAATATCCGAGCAAGCAAACTGGCCTATAGCAGTACAGGGAGAAGTTCTGCTGGGCCACGGAAATGTAGACGAGGCTAATGCCCTCTGCTGCATACAGAATATGCCGCGCTGCGCAACTTACAAAGAATCGCACATTATCTCAAGATGTGCTCTTGCCAATGCCCCTTCGAGCTCTCTCGCTCGACGCAGGGGACGGACGACCTAGACAGGATCTCAGGATCTTAACTATGGTGCCTCACCGCAAGATAGCGATTACAGATATGTCCAGCCCATCGTACTATGACACTACGTCTCATAGGACTTATGCTCATTCCTCGCGCGTCGCCTCTGCCAGCGTGCCATCAAGATCCGCTCATATTCGTATGGGCTACATCGGTGCAGCCTCCTCCATCTCTTCACCCCAAGCCCAGCAGCCTGCGCAGCCTCGTCTGCACATAAACAAGCAGCAGCGGTTGTATTCTTATCCATTCGAGGTTCTGTCTTGATTGAAGGATCATCGTACAAGTCTTCTGATCACCCAGACGCTCACGGTCGAGGGCGGGGGACAGGGAGTTCGGGCAAGAAGTCTCGTGGAACGATGGATAGTAAGCCATGACTGAGCAGCAATTCATTATTATTATTATTATCATCATAGTCGACGGTGAATAGATTCCCGGAGCCGAGTGTATACGAGAACAAGAGACGACGTGAGTGAGGTTCGCAAACCTCGCTTGTGCACGGGAAACTAAGCTTCCGAATGGTGAGAGTGAGATCTTGGCACTTTTGTCCGCGTTCCACCCGACCCGACTCACTATTCACTGATCATACCTCCCAAGGCTGCGCAACATAAGAAATTCACATCATCATCATCATCATCATCATCATCATAGAGTGTCAGACGCTCAAATTGCGAGTGCCAATATACGCCATTGACCCGAGAGCCGGCATAGGAATAAAGAAGGACTACGCCATGCACTTACTTACTTCACTTACCGCCATGTTTTACTTACTTCACTTACCTCTCACGCTAGCTACCTCCTCCTACATATTGCAGTCAGAATACATGTACAATTTGTCCTACGCACATCCATTGGAAAGCTAGCGTGCCTTAGACACTCCACACAATGTCTGCCACGAAGCCGAGTGCCTCGCAAGGACAAGATGACCACCACACATTGAACATCCTTCTCACCAATGGACGCTTCCCCGTCTCACTTGATCTCGCTCGACAGTTCCGTCTCGCTGGCCACACCGTCTACTGTATCGATCCCATGGGCACACACATCTGCACATTTTCCAAAGCGGTCAAACAAAGTGCTCAAGTGCCGGCACCACACACGAATGCCACGGGCTACATTCAAGCTGTCAAGCTCCTCGTAGCACGATGGCACATTGACATCATCATTCCGATACACGAGGAGGTTTTTTGCTTGGCGGATTCCAAGGAGCCTGACGTGTTGGATCGTCTCTTCGCACCGTCCTTTGATCTGCTCGTGAGACTACACAACAAGCATGAATTTACAAACTACATGGAACAGCTCGGCCTTGCGGTGCCTCGAGCTTGGCTTTGCAAAAGTCTGCATGATGTGATGCAATTCCCCGTGGAAGAGTTTCCTGATGGAATCGCACTCAAGCCATGTTTCGGTCGAGCATGTTCGGGTCTGTATCATCTCAAGCCTGGCGCACCTATCCCGACTGATCTCCAAATCGACGAGGACAACTGGTACGTAGCGCAAGAGTGGCTCGAGGGCAAACGATATTGCAGCTACAGCATCGTGCGAGAAGGCATGATTGAGGCAACGAGTTGCTACCCTGTACTAGACACACTCGATAGCAGCAGCAGCAGCAGCAGTGTCTTCTTTCGACAGACCTTCCACCCTGGCATCTACGACTACATCCACGGATTTGTGAGCGGGGGCCCGAAATTCAGTGGACAAATCGCCTTCGACTTCATCGAAACCCCCAAAGGCCTCTACGCCATCGAATGTCACCCGCGAGCGACATCCGGTCTCCATCTGTGGACAGATACACCCTCGCTCGCCGAAGCCATCACAGGCTCTTTGCCCAAGGAACTCATCGAGCGTCCCATACGACCGCCAAAGAAGCGATCCGGACGGGAATCACACGCCCAAGTTGCTGCCGGCATGCTGATGTGGCAACATCAAGCTGCCACAACTCTAGTCTGGCTGAAACATATGAAACGATTGGTCTTCACAAGAGATGTGATTTGGAAATGGCGAGACCCCATGCCGACTGTTGCTCAACCTTTTCTCTTAACCGAGTACTACCGTAAGTGAACAAGAAACCTCTTTTCTACTTTTTTTCGAATCCCTCTCAGACGTGCGTAATCCCAGAGAGCCGAGTTGATTG
>JH792489.1:26633-51656 GCA_000291705.1 Sphaerulina populicola P02.02b
AATGCAGTTTGAAAACTTGAGAGAGAGAGAAAGATCCCATGCTTACCTACCTTCTTCTGTCTAGGCATGTGTCGCAGAGCAAGAGTACAGCTCCCCAAGCTATTTCAAGAACAATTGCACTGGGAGCCCCAAGGCGAAGAATTAAAAAAAGTGCGAGCCATATTTGAAAAGCATCATTCCATTGGCGCGGATAGCGGTGTAGTCCTGCTGCAGCGAGTTGCACATGTCGAATCTTGGGACACGAGGACTTTGACCACGACGACGACGACTACTGACTACTGACTACTGACTACTGAAGGTGGTTGTTGTTGTTGACCTTTTTTTTTTCGAAACAACCTTACGTTCGAAACACTCGTGTAGCTGTCTGTCTTTCTGTGTGTGTATTAATTAATTACATGTACTTTGCAAATGGATAGTGGCGACGTTTTTGTGTGCTGCTTATCTCATGCTTACCTCGCTCGCGAGCAGGCGGTGGAAGGGAAACGGACTCGTTGCTCACTTCAGCAGCTGCGTGCGAGTGGAAGAGTGCTCCGTGGTGTGGAGGATGAAGATGGAGATGGACAAACTCTATGTATGGCGTGAGAGGTGTCAATGGTGACTTTTATTTAGGTCTGGTTGTGTTGTGTGCGTGAGAGGCAGATGGGGAAAAGGTTCACAAGAGGGAGAGGGGAAAAAAGAAAAAAAAGAAAAAGAAAAAGAAAAAAAAGAAAACTACTCGCAAGCGAACTGGTTTCTGTCTGTATCTGCTAAGATCGAGCTTCAGCTTCAGCTCAGCTCAGCTCTACTCAATTCAATTCAATTCAATTCTTCCAACCCCATCCTCCAACAGGCGGAAACCGCCAAATCTCACTCGGCACTTTCCCCCACGCACAAGTCTCCAATGCACTCCTCTTCATCCTTTAAAAATCCGGCGTACCGAATCCCGTCGTAGGATCCCATCCATGCGTAGCATTCCAACTTGCACAAGGAATAATCGCAGCCCCGAGAAGTGGATTTCCATGTTGAATATCGACTCCATTGCAACCCACGGCACTTCCTTCGGTAATGTCATGGAGTGTATCAGCTGGGGCAGCATAGAGCCACGGGTTGAGAAATCCCATTGCAGGCCGTCCAGCGCGCAGACGTGCGTCGTTTGAGGAGGGCGATGATGGATGCTACGACGGGATTGGAGGCGGAGGTGCCGCCGTTTGGAGTGATAGAGCCGTTGATGAATGTTGCGTTAGTCTGGATAGAGACTGTGTGCAGCAATATCTGGAATAGCACGTCCTGTGAAATCGACGAACTTGTTCGAGCTGTAAGAGTTTTTCGCGGCCGGACTCATATGTTCCGAGAGGTAGGTAGGTATTGATGGCGGATTTCTGGTACCATGCGGTCTTGGAGTACATGCTGAAGCCTCCTCCGGTGGCATTCCAGGCGAAGTCAGGGTGGGACGTTTCTCTTCTCCTAACAGAACTGCCTGAGCTTTCATCTCTCCAAAGTACGTAGTCGGGGAGATGATATCGATATGTTGAGCAAGATCCTCGGGCACGGAGTAGGACTGTGGAGTGTTGGTCAACACGGGGTCAAACGGAGGGCTTTGCGGACTCACCATCGTTCGCAACTTGGTTGTCTGCCCGTCCGTGTACAGCTTGAATGCAGCATTCATCATCTGGTTGGCCTTGGCCACCGACGAGTCGAAGTTGACTGTTACACCATCACTGACTATGTTGATGGCGCCCGATTTGCTAAGCCACGACTTGACTTTGTTTACCGCGTCTGTAGATGGTGCAAACATGGCATTCTGGCTGTCCAGGTCCTGATATTGGCCATACTGGGGGCTCCCTGGCGTAGAAACCAACGCAAGCTGAGACTCTAGCTTATTGAGATTCTGGGCCCGATTCGCCCGAATGGCGCACACGAGGCGCAGGCTGTCGATCATGCGCTGCTACAGTACACATATAGGTATGTAGTAGCTGTATGGATGAACCATGTTGCTGCATACCGTCTCGGCGTTCTTGAAGGCCTTCTTGCGGTGATGAGAAGAGTCTGCTGGTCTTGATCTGCATCGTCATCTGCTCCATCGCAATCATTCATGGCCATCGGTCGCATCGTTGCGCTCTGTCTTCTGAAGCGTCAGATGGCACTGCTATACCATCCATCTAACAGGTATGTATGTGCAGAGGTCCAGAGGAAGGGGAATTCTCTGCCAAGGGTGTATGTACATAGGGAGTTGTACCAGGCTCATCCCTGCCAGCATTCATATGAAGAAAACGCTTGAAAGTTGAGGGAATGTGGCCTCCAAAGCTTCCGCGTACCGTAGGAGTGAACAACTGACTGCCCATCTTCAGCATTACCACAGCACCGCGACAACAATGACCACAGAGTAGCATTTTCCCACCCAGAATCGCTTTCCCACATCCACCATGGCCCTGGACGTGAACGAGCTGCTCACGGCAGCGGCCCACCACTGGCAGCAGAATCGGCATCTGTGGCCCATGTACGTCCACCTGCTGCTCGCAGCCCTCTTTCCCATCTACACGGGCGCACACGCTTCCCTCTCGAGACCCTCGTCAGCAGCCAAGCCGGAGAAGAAGAAGAAGAAGAAGAAGGAGGAGGAGGAGGAGGAGGAGAATGAGAAGGAAGAGGGCGACAACGACGAGGATGAAGAGGATGCAGAAGAAGAGATGATTCAACAGATCGAGGGCCTGACTCCCAGAGACGCCCTGATATTCCCGCTGATGGCTGGCGCTGTGCTCGCTGGTCTATATTGGCTGATCAAGACGTATGGCGCTGGCATCATCAACACAGTGCTTGGCCTGTATTTCAGCCTGATTGGCACTTACAGCGTGGCGAAGCTCATCAACGACTCGTGGATCACCATAGCAAGTTTGATCATGCCCAGGTACTACAGCGATCGAGGCAAGATATGGAAAGTGCAACATCACAAGCGTAGAGCAGTCGCACTGGGCAGCGAGTCTGCAACCAGAACCACACCCTTTGCTGGGCCTTTGGGCCGGCTCCCACTTCCGGCTCCTCTGCTGAGCTTCGCTTGGCGGCTACGAGATGTAGTCAAGCAGCGATATCAAGTCAAGGGCTTTGCAAAGCACGTCTTCGAGTTCAAGATCGTCGCCACGCGTCTCAATGCCGCATCCGGTATCCTCGGCATCTCAGCCATCATCTACAATCTCCTTGTTGACAAGCCATGGTGGCTCACAAATCTGCAAGGGTTCGGTGTCTGTTATGGTGCGTTGCAGCTGATGTCACCCACCACATTCGCTACTGGATCTCTGGTATTATCAGGTCTCTTCTTTTACGACATCTGGGCAGTCTTCTTTACACCACTCATGGTCACTGTGGCTAAAAGCCTGGATGTACCGATCAAGCTGGTCTTTCCTCGGCCACACGACCCTTCTGCCGCACCTGGAGACCAACGAGCTTACAGCATGCTTGGTCTGGGCGATATTGTGCTGCCTGGTCTCATCATTGGTCTGTGTCTACGCTTCGACCTCTACATGTACTATCTGCGAAAGCAACAACAGACGCAGAAACAGGTCTGCGATGGAGACGTGTGCACGCTCAAGACTGAGGTCGAAAAGGCGCCATATGTGACTGTCAATGGCAACTGGGGCGATAAATTGTGGACAAGAGGAAGTTCTCATTTGGACCTACCTGCTGCCTTGTCGACCAGCTTCAATAAGCCCTACTTCTCGGCATCGATGATTGGGTATGTGATTGGTATGATTGCAACACTAGTCTTCATGTCAGTCTTTCAGCACGCTCAGCCAGCTCTGCTCTATCTTGTCCCAGGCGTACTAATCAGTACATGGACCACTGGGCTCATCCGAGGCGAGCTCAAAGAGATGTGGAACTTCAGCGAAGCGATCACTGGTGAAACTGAAGACGAGGACGATGAGAAGGAGGGCGAGACGACCACAGAGTCGAAGGGTCTGTTCGCTGACCTTTGGGCTGATTTATTTGGAAGCTCGGAAAAAGCAGAGACGAATAAGACGAAGAAGGAAAATGATGACAGTGAGTCCAACAACCCGAAGCCTACCGACAGAGCAGAGACAGACCCAGACAGCATATTCTTCTTTGATATATCGCGATACAAACGTGGTGCAGCCCAGGAGGCCACCAGCGTCAGAAGTGCTTCCGCTTCTCGTGCTTCCAGCAGTCTGGAAGATGAGGATAGTGTTCTGGTATCTCGACCGGACCCAGACGCCGAGGAGATTCAACCTCGCTTTCGCGCCGTCTCCACCCAACACGGCACAGCGGAAAAGCACCAACGTCTTTCGTAGGTGTCTAGATAAAGTAGCACTGTAATTTGGAGCCAGATTTCCCTTCAAATGGAGCAAGGACAGCTCTGACCTCGTTTGATCGATTCTTGAGAGCGAATTCATCTTCTTGTCTCATTTCTTACCACGTCGTATCATCGAAAAAAAAAATATTCTTTGCATCAGGAAACGAGACACACGATCGGGAGACAATTTGGTAACTTTCAGTACTTGGTAATTGTTTAAAGGTTATGTGTAGGAGGCAAGATCTTGGCTTGCCTCTGCATCCTGGGTCCTTTAGAGCTCAATACTGACTACATAGTACATACCTGACCTCGCCTGTCTCATCCTTGGTCACCATCCTTGAGATTCCCTTCTTGATACGGTCCGGATAGTGCGGTCTGCGGAATCACGTTGAATTTCGTTCTTTCAGCTGCATAGCGACAATCTAAACTCTGCCAGTTCACCTTGGTCGTTGCGTCCGGAGCCCGACATTGTTCCATCCAATACCGATCAGATCTCCAATCTGCAAGTCACAACCTGAAGCAGCAGCAGCAGCAGCGTGACGCGCCAATTTGCTGATATCCTAGGAGTCCAGTGTAGAGGGATATCTTTTGCAAATCACTCGTACTCATGGAACATAGCAGTCTTGCCTTGCCTCACAAGCTTGACTCTGAGCGTGATATCAACAGCGTCAGCGCCGAGCCCGGACCAAGACTGGTGCGAGAATGGTGACGGATGTTGAGAGTCAGGTGAGGTCTTGTTCTGAAAGGCTCTTGCGCTGCTTGCAGGAGGGTCCATTGGCAGTTCCGGCAAAAAGAAAAAAAATCCACGTGATTGATGCCGTGATTTGCCGTCATGTCGTCCTTGAGAGCACCAGCATTCGCATACTGGCAAATATCAGTGGCATGATTGCCGATGGCAACGGCGCATCAAGGCGCAGGCGGGCTTGAGGTCGGAATGACTCCGTCTGGCAAGTGATGAATTGTGTAGGGCGCTTTTCCCAAGATCTAGACATGCCATGGTGTACCTCTTGGAAGGGCGATTGGCACCCATTCGCCACATGTACATATATGAAGGATTGAATTGATGCACGAGGACAGCCGTGATTCGATTCGCGACGTTCAAGCAGTCTTGCGTTTTCTATCGCGGAATGCGCGTAGTTCTTTCAGACCAGACATGATCAGAGGCACTGCCATAGGACCGAGTAAAGGCACATAGACTGCAACCTTGTGCTCCTCGGGGAAATAGACCTGGCCGACCATGGAAGGCTCAAAGAAGGCTTGTTCAACCTCGTTTTCGGCAATACGAGCATTAGCCAGAGCGCTCTGGAAGCGTCCACTGCGCAGGTCGCTGCATGCCAGGTCCAGGCGATGAAGGGTCTCATCAACTGACGTCGCTACCGAGTCTGGGATAGCAATGGATGTCAGTTTCAAAGTGAGCCTTGACAGTGCGCCCAGTGTGGACGATGCAGACAGTATCAGCGACGTGGCTCTTTCTCTGGCCAGGCTGGAGATCTTCAGTGACAGGGATGGCGGCGATTGAGGCACACCAAGCAATGCAGCAAGTTGATTTGCAAACGTGATCATGTCTGGTTGTAGGTCTTCGAGCGAGAGAGCATCGGCCACTCCGCTAACAGGATTGTGGATTTGTACGCCACCCCATTGCGGAATGATCCAGCTAGTTCCACTATCGCCTTCAATGAGTAGTGGGCTCTTCTCGACTGAAGGAACGTACAATACAAAGTTGATGGTAGGTCCGGCGCCGATACTTGGGTTCAGCGGCCATTCCGCGGCGTTGACGAATCCTGTGAGATCTCCATGGGACAACAGCCAGGCATTCCTGGCGTCATCAAAGGTGGGTCCCGCGATTGATGCACTGAAGGAAGCATAGAGTTGGACTTGCGTTTCGATCGTAAACCTGCTGATGGACGATAGTGATTGCAAGAGGGGCGAAATGTACGCTTGTATGGCCTCGTCAATCGCCCAGGCGGATGGAGAGGCTGCGGGTGTGAACAACGAGAAGGTGATGTGATAGTTCGACGCGTACTTGAAAGCCCTTGTGGTGCGGCCGTCCAACGCTTTCTGTTTTGCAGGATCCAGTTGAAGGGGCTGATCACTGTGTGCGAAACTCGTGCCGGCGACGAGGTAGGCAAGAGACGCACTTTCGTCGGCAAAGACGCGCGAGACCTCTTGTGCGATGAAAGGACCCACTTCCCCGATATTGACCGGCGGGCTGAGATCCAGACTCACATCGAGTGTCGGCTCCCAGGACCTCAGTGACACGCGTGGAGTCTGCGCAGTCTCCAGGATGACCGTGAGTGCAGTGTCCGGTGAAGTGAGATTCGTGGTCGAGACGCGAAAGCTATGCAGGGGCAAGTCTTGCTGGGCGTTCAAGACGGCCTCGATACTGCTAGCAAGAGCCTCTGCCTGCCCGGATGGCATGCTGGATGCCTGCAGTTGAACGTGGAGCGGATATTGCAATTGGCACGCCTTGGAAAGGTCAGTTGGTCGGTTCGCTTCATCTGAAAAGGGAATGGAGCTTTCACCTTGCCATCAGCCCACGCATTCATGGAGTCGAGGGGAAGTGAGGATCGAGGGATGGAAGTCGTCCAATTCCAATGTGGTATGCCTAAGAGGACTACGACCGCCCAGAAGGCCATGAGGATGAGACGACGGGTCCCGATCATGCTGGCCGACTCTGGGGGCGCTTCTGACGGCTTCATGTCGTCCAAAGCCGACTTGGGGCCGTCCGGAGTGGCGGAAGAGGCGTCAGATGTGCTACTGTTCATGTTCATTATACCCCTTGTGTTGTCGACCACGTCGGGGGCGAGAACGTGTTCATAGGAGGTACCAGGTGAGGACAGGAGCGGAGCGGAGAAGCTAGTCGGCCGAATTGGTGGCCGGCAAGCTCCGAAACCACCACTTTTCTCCCATTTGTCCCTTTTCTCCCTTTTCTCCTGTTTCTCATTTTTTGTCCCTTTTCTCATTTCCATGTTATCCGAGTATGGGATGGGCCTCTACCTACCTTACTGTCGTACCTCCGTAGCCTTGTGATGTGGGATTGTGGATCATGTTGGCTCGATATCGTGTACCGTCTCCAGGCAGGAAACTCAGACTCGCGACATGGTGTCGATACAGCAATGTCAAGCCTACATACACTGGGTAAGTCATGGGAGGAACTTACATGAGCAAGACATGCATGGATGGATGGCAACGAATGTCAATTGTGCACAAACAAAGACGGGACCGGCCGTGACGGGAAGACTCCACCATTTCACCTATATTTAAGAGAGTGAGATACATAATAGAAGTCTCACCTAATCATTCCAGACTGCTACTCCTACCTCCTACCACCTTGACAGCAACATCACCATTGAACAGTATGGCGGGCAGCAGTCGCATGGACCGCTTCGTGACCATGATCGGTGGGGAAAATGCCCTTCCGCCCAAAATACCGACACCCCACGGAAAAGAAAAAGAAGAAGAAGAAGAAGAAGTGGACATACCACAGCCACGTGAAGTACCACTTCATCGCACGGACGACAATTCGCAAGAAAAGCAGCATCTCCCCAACGCAAACTCGACGTATCAATCTGGTGAAATCGAAGCCGAACTGAGCCAAGTGAAGCAGGGGGAGGGTTTAATATCATCCGACGCCTTCAGCTCCAAGGAACCATTTGATGCAAGAAAGGGAGAGCAGTTGCCGAGCAATGTCGAGTTGACACCCTTCCTCGCCCTCACCAAATACTGCTACACGTACGTTCCGTACAGGTGGTCGCAACCTCTTGCCACCGCCTTCTTCGATGCGGACAAGATCTACACGCGTGACTGGAGTTTGTAAGTCTGTTCACCGCGCTACATGCGAATCCTCACTTGCGCGCTGCACGCTTCCTCCCGCTGACGGTGCGAAGGTATTACATCAATACTAACGAGCGCCGAGATATCACCTTCGTACCAACAGCGCAAGTGCAGTCTCTATTTGACGAGATCAACGCGAAATTTGAACGCGACATCGTTGCCATCGACGAGTGCCAGCGCGAGCGCGGTTTCGTTCTCACCTTCGACGAGTTTCCAAAGGCACTGCGCCCGCGCTTTCTCGGCCAGTGCACCTGTCGTTCCCAATACAGATCCTGGGTGGCTCAGTTGACAAGCGAGCGCCGTATGAGCCTCCAAACTGCGCCTGACAAACTAGACCCCATCATCGAGGCTTTCAAGGCCAAGATCGATCTCGCAGTTCTCCTCAACGAGCAAACGGCGAAGGCGAGCAGGAAAAAGAGGCGCTCCGAGACATGGGCCACGCAAGCCAACAGCGCGAGTAAAGCGATGCAGTACCTTGGTTTGGACCCAAAGTCCTCCTCGGCCTGGATCCCGCCCGAAGTGCCCAAAGTGCCTGTACCCCTCCTCGACCACACGAAGCCCGTGCCTTACCCTTTCGATGAAGAGCCGATCCTCATCGCCATCGACGTCGAAGCCTACGAACATGCCCCACGCATGATCACGGAGATTGGAGTAGCCACACTGGACACTCGCGACTTGAAGGGCGTAGCACCAGGCGAGAATGGAAGCGAGTGGCAAAAGTTCATTCGAGCCCGCCACCTGCGCATTGCAGAGTACAAAAGATACCAAAACCGCCGATGGGTCAAAGGATGCCCAAACGCCTTCGAGTTTGGAACAAGCGAATTTGTTCCCCAAAGGAGCACTGCAGCGCACCTCTCCAACTGTTTCCGCGAACCCTATTCCGGTCAAAACGCCAACAACAACAACAACCCATCATCTCTCTCCTCCTCATCAACAAACGATAGTACCAACCCAAAAACAACAACAACAACAACAACAACAACCGGCTGCTGGCCCGAACATCGCAACCTCATCATCGTCGGGCACGATTTATCAGCAGATATCAAATACATGGAAACGCTGAATGTAGAAATGATGAATCGCGCCAATCTCATCGACACCTTGGATACGATAACGCTCTTCAAGCATTACACGGGAGAATCGCATGCGCGGTCCTTGGAGACGATTCTGCGGAATTTCGATCTCGAAGCGTGGAATTTGCACAATGCGGGAAATGATGCCGTGTATACGATGCGTGCCCTGTTGGCGATTTGTGTTGCGTCGGCGGGGGAGAAGAGAGGGGTCAGGTAGATATGCATTGCTTCGACTTTTTGAGCTATGGTGAGGATGATGAGGGACTGAGGGACTCTCCCCTTCCCCTTCCTCAAAAGGCTGCTGTTTTGTTGTTGTTGTTGTTGTTGGAATTCAGCATACTCTGGAGGTTTCTTACATACCTCAAGGTAAGGTAGGGACACAGGCACACAGGCACACAGGCACACAAGGACTAGAGGATTGCCAGACTGGAAAGCGATATAGACCAGAGGTGGTGGTGGTGGTGGTGGTGGTGGTGGTGGTGGGCTGCGGCTTCGGTACTCGTACATGATGTGGTTAGATCAGACTGAAATCTGAGGACCAGAATCCAGGAGAAATGGTCAACGTGGTCATTCCATATACCGGTATCTTGAGATCATCGCATCATCTCTTCGTTTCTTTCTTACGCATTGTGCTGCCTGCCCATTCGCCCATGCGAGGCAAGGTAATCAATCAATCACGCCATGGAAGGCATCATAGCCACAGACTTCAAAGTCAGGGAGGTAGGGAGGTAGGTAGGTGGATAAGTCACTCGCCATGCTCTGGACACCTCCTCAACACCCACTTCTCCCAATACTTTCTCTTACTGTTATCCACCCGCAATCCATCATCATTCAACTCATCCGCCGATTCGAGTCTACCTCCGCCTCCGTGGCATGTACACCAAGGAGCTGAGCCCGGGGTGTCCGGTGAGTTGAGAGCGGGGAAGTCGACCTCATGCGCTTCTGGACCGTGTTCGTCGTCAGAATCTGCATCACTGTCCGCGGGATATTCCGAGTCGTTGGAATCCGTGTCGTCGTCGTCGTCGTCGTTTGTATTGTTGTGTGCTAGTCCAGCTGGTGGTGGTGGTGGTGGGAGATGATTATTGTCTTCTCCATCTGTGTCATCATCGCTGCTACTCTCGAGATCTGCTAGAGGGAAATCTGGCAGCTCGGTGCCAAGGTCTTGTGCGAATTGCTGTGAATGGTAGTATTCCGCGTACCCGATACGTCGCAAGCTGACCCATTGCAGGGATGACATGTCTGATCGGAGGAATTTGAGTATGTTCTTCCATAGACTTCCCTCCTTGAGATGGACGTCTCGCAGTCGCAGACCTTTCATGTTGGGATGTCGCCGGACTAGGCCTGTGATCTCGGCTTCGTCTAATTCCCAGCCTTGCACCCCAAAAGCAACCAATTTCTCCCATTTCACGCCATGGAAGATGCTCTCCAACGGTAACGTCAGAGGACGGAAGGATGGGAACCCCACGTGCACAGCTCTCATATTCCTAGCTTTGGAGAAGACTTCTTTGAAGACGATTGACAATTCTTGGATCTTGGCATCGAGTTCATCGTTATCGTCGAAGTGAAGGGTGAGCACCTCCAGCCGCTCAGCCAAAGACGACACGGAGTTGGGTACCCTCAGCCGTAAGAATCGCGCACTATCCGGGCTCAATATGGGCAGGCTGAATCTCGACCAGGGCACCTCATTGGATGTGAGTAGAGCAGTGATCATAGTCCTGGATGCATGAGAGCATGCAGTATTCCAGCTCAGGTTGAGCTGTTGTCTGGCATCTTCGTGTCTTCGCAGGTAGTTCAATACTATGCCATCCTCTCGATCGGAAACACGCAAAAGTTGAACGAGCTCCAGTCTCGTGAAGCTCGATATTGCACGCTTGAGAATTCGGACGTCTTCTTTTCTTGTGCAAATGGTCCGTTGCTCTAGCTCCTTGCGCTGCAAGTTGCCGATCTCAGAAGTGCCCAGCCCGAATCGTCGCAACTCTTCCGCCAGGCCCTGCAGGTCGTGTGCATCTGCAAACACAGAAGTCAGCCCATGACAGACGTTGCGCAATCACGGCACTCACCATCTTCGTAAAAGTATGGAACAAGATACGTAAAGCGTCTCACTTGCGCAGCCAGATGGGTCCACTCTGCTAACTGCTCTAAGCGCTTGAGACCATTGAGGGAGAATCGAATGGCGACTCGAGTGAAAAGGAGAGGCTCGCCAATCTCTGCGAATCGTTTGCAGACACTACGGAATCTGCCCACGTCTGCCACAGAGCTTCGCGAGGGCACAGGCGCCGGCTCGAAGCTCTCTACACTCAGGTGTCTTCTCTGGGCGATGTCGACCTCTTTGTCGTGATGGCCAGGCTCCACAAAAGTCAAGACCCTTTCGATGAGTTCTGTGGGCAAGCGTTCGATGCCCCCGCTCATGCTGTCTTTCCGTCGAGGCTCACACGGCTATCGATACTCGGTACGACGTCCGCGTTGATATGGCATCACCGGTGCTGTGGTGTCTTCTTTAATGCCAGGATGCTGCGGGTGAGAGAGTGTCTATGGGCAGTCAGCGCAGCATGTGTGATATGTGTTCAGGAAGAGAGGGAAGGGAACCGGAAGGGAAGTACATGTAGAGCCAAAAGGTGACATGACGACGCCCCGGAGCTTCGTGCATGCCCGGTCGGCGAGAGGGTGAAGCAAACTTAGTATACTGCACACCACAGGCAGCACGCCAGCACAGCACGCCAGCACCTAGGAGGTAGGACTGTCCATTTTTTTTTTACCTCCTAGGCCGTCACCAATGGGAAGGGCAGCGTGCCAGTAACGTGACACACTGATCATGCGGGCTATCCGCGCGGTAGGTACGCGCCGCTGCCTTGTCCTCCCCCTGAGTCCCTGAGTCCCTGAGTCCCTGACCCCCTTGCCCCCTGGACCACTTCGGTAAGCAGCACTGTACATACACCTTCCACGTCCGATGGATAGTCTATCCGTAAGCCTATAGAAAGACGGAATTTCGATCGTTACTAGGATTAAAAATCGCGAAACACCTTTATTTTGCTACTTGCAGGGTATAATAACTCCACCTTCTAGGGCCCTTAGTGTACTTTCTAGGTATTCTGTACCTAAAAGCGGGAAACTTATCCCTCTTAGGCAGTTTTCAGGGTGCGGATAGACTATCCATCGGAGGTGGAAGCTGTGTGTACTGTTGACGTTGTACATGGCTCCTGGGAGGTATGCAGCGATAGCATCCTAGATCCATGCCATGACATGCGCTGGCAGTTCGTATTGTGCGCTTGCAGCCGAAGCAACCTGTCTAGCTCGAGCTTCGAGACTTTCGGGCGAGAAGAGCCGGTGGAGGGAGCCGCGGAGCCGCGAGGCTGCTCGCAGTCCAATGGAGGGGGCTAGGAGGGAGCCAAGTCCATGTCTGAGGTCTCCACGATCAGTGCAGGATATGTGCCTTCTTCGCGTATTCTTGGTGAGGCCCAAGTGAATCAGGTACATGTATTGGCGAGGTCTCAAGGTGCAGACTGCACCTTGAGACCGGTGGGCCATGCCAATGCTGCACGTTACCGGCTCGTGATGATAGGTGGATTACGATAAAGTGCTGCAGCGGGGCCAAGAACATACTTTGCGACCAGTAGTTCTGCTGAACTAGATGATGCATTCGAAGCGATGCATATATCACACATACAGGGAGGTCACCTGACGTCTGTGGAAGAACGAGGTGGTGGTGGGAGAGGTGTCTCGCGAGGTTGGTGCAGTGGAGAGTGGGAGAGGAGAGGAGAGGAAAGGAGAGGAAAGGAGAGAGGAGACGAAAGGAAAGGAGACGAGAGGGAGACAAAGGAGATGATCGCGTGCCTCCTCCTCCTCCTCCTCCTCCTCCTCCTCTCGGCATCTTGTGCATCGTCTGTGCTTGTCTGTGAGACATCCGACTTCGACACTTCATCAACTGATCACCGACAGGGGTTGTGAACTCTTAGTACCTTGCGGGTACACACCAATGATACAACAATGCCTGACCTCCCGACTCGTCTAGAACCAATGCAAGTATAGCCGCATATCTGCATGACGTGGTACTGTACCTCCTAGCAGAACATTCGTTGCAAAGCACAATAATGCCTTTCCGAGTGGTCGAGTGGTCGTTGCACCTCAAGGTCCAATGCAAAACAGCTACAGTATATATGTACCTAGCTACACTGTCATCTTCGGCATTACATCTTTCCTTTCCTTGCCAGCTTCTCTCGTATCGCTGTACTGCTGATCTTGCTCTCGAATCCGTCCTGGGCCGTGCTGCTGTTCCCATCTTCCTCTGCATCCAGTACATCCACCTCGAAGATATCGAGCTCCTTCCAGCCCACTTCTCGCCGTTTGTCGTTGATCGCCTTACCTCCAGCCCTAGTCTCTGCGCTGAGTACGAGCGCCGAGATGCTCTCCTCGGTGATGGTGGGCCCAAAAGGATCCTGGATCTCAACACATTTGACTACGAGTCCGCTTGGGTAATGGATATCGATGGACTTGCCGTTTGGTTCGGGATCGTCGCGTATAGTCGCGTGCCGTTGTCCGCGAGTCGCTTCCGTCGAAAAGTCGACAATGGAATTGAAGAATGTCGCAACTGCTTTTTGTCGATCTACCCAACTCTCCACCAGGTTTGCATGTTTCTTCTTCACCAGGAGCCGGTCCCCAGTGATTCCTATAGTAGCGGACCTATCTCCAGAAGTATCTCTTACGTCGACGGCGAAAACCGTCATGGTAATAAGCAGTTTGTGGCCGATGTGGAGGTGATCCCATGTACCTCCCACTGCGACATCGTAGTGCTTTGACTGACTGGAGGCGGCGGAGCTGGTGTCATCTGCGACTGTTGTGGTTGATTCGCTTGCCTCAATGTTCCCGGTCTTCGCGTTGACGAATGCCCTTACCAAGCTCTCGCCCGCGTCCGACTCCACGCCAAAAGCGAATTGCCACTGTCGACCCGAGTTCGCAAGAGTTTCGAGGTCGATTACTGGCCCGTAAGGATTGCGAGCATATTGCTGGCCTGAACTCTCCGCAGACCAAGCGACTAATATGATCCTGGCATCAACGCCATCGGCATCTTCAACATTGATGCTCTTCTGTGTAGCTATGGTGGTGATGAGCTTGTACACTCCTGCAATCAGTGACTGAGTCTGATTGTATAGACTGGATCTGGGGGCTCTCTGAGTGCCCACGAGATGTGGGCAGGCCAAGGCAATCTCCAGCACGGCAGCTCTTGTATGCTCGGATGAATGGAGTTCAACTTCTTTCAAGACTTGGCTCAATGTATCTTCATATGCAGCCTTGAGCGCAGGGCCATCCGCGGGCGACTGTACCGGCGGGAGCAACAGCAAGAAGCGCGGTGGCTCGCCGGCATCAGAAGGGTCCATCGTGGTTAGATGATGCGTACTTCTCGTCCCATGGGTGTCGAGCGTTTGACAATTGTCGTGCCTGATGAAGTTGCTGCCTACTAACTGATTTCAACTGAGACTCTTGAATTCCTTCAGTGCTGTTTGTGATAGGCTTGCCTCTCGGCTTTGCTACCGGCAGGCTTCGTGATTGTTTGTCGCAGAAATGAGACACTAAGCCGAGGAGCTACTGAGGTATGTACATATATAGGCTGAACGCCAAGCTTTATCGCGAGCAGGTGTCTGCTCTAGGGTATCGCATCGACGCGTTCAGTCATCAGATGTGTCCTCTCACCACCATACATGACCGCGCGATGTGTTGAAAGAGTACCTCCTTCTGCTGCGATATCAGATCCTGCGGACCCTGTCAACCACATACAGTACTTGGACATCCTAATTCGGTAACATAGTAGAACAGAGCTCGTCGCTTTGACCGGCCAGTCAAGTCCAGTCGCGACCGTACGTACAACTACCAATTACTTGAGAGCCCTGGAAAACATGTCTTCTAGCAAGTCGTGGTTCGCACAGACATCCTCCAGCACCAACCGAGTCCCATCCACCTCCAACCATGAGCTGCCGCGATGGCGCAGTTCTTCTCCGTCGTCATCAATGATTCCTCCTCCTATCGTCCAGAGCCAATATATGCCGCCACAGTACCCAGCGGCCACACAACCTAGATTCGTGGAGAAGCCGACCGAAGTCGAGGAAAAGCAACAGGAACTCGAAGCCGATCTTCAGTTCTTGCTAGACGCGCAGGCAGAAGGCTTGATTCAAGGACTAGAGGGTGGAAATGTGGATGACCGCAGCTCCACAGGCAGTACAACGCCTACGGTTCACGGGATGCGCAGCCCTGCTCCGAGGCGGATGCGGCCTCCACAAAGACGGCAACCAGGGTTGCGAAGTGCTCGGAAAGGCATATACAGCAGCATTATTGCCTTAGCAAATCTCAAGAATGGAGAGCTTCAGAACATTCACGCAGAGGTGCACGAGCATGACGCGACTCTCGGTCAGATAGAAGCGTGGGAAAAGAAGCGACAAGGCCTGCATGAAGCTTCCCGCAACGTTGACTCTGAAGAGGAGACGATACGGGTGCAACGTTTGAAGCAGGAAGCCGATGTTTTGCAAGTTGAAATCAATCGAGTGGAGTTGAGCCTCACGGAGATGAAGACCAGACATCGCAAACTGGTGAGTCAGGCTGCTGCCATGGAGAACTCCGTACAGGCCCGCATCGCATCCTATACGGAAAGCCTGCGACTACTTGAGAACGACATCCAGAAGTTCCTGCGTCGTAGCCCCGACGGCCTCCATGCCAGACCACTGGCAGCATCATCTGCAGAGGTCAAAGCCTCGGTATGGCAACTACCTCCCCAACGAAGAAACCTTGACCTAGCTAAAGCGTACTGGAACGAGCAGCGCGAACAAGTGCTACAGCATGCTGAGGACACAAAGTTCGAGAAGTCCGCTCTAATTGAAGGTGCTGGGATGTGGCGCGAAGCAGTGGCAGAGGTGACAGACTTCGAAAAGCAGCTAAGGACCGAGATGTCTGCATTGCGGCCATCGTCACCGAACTCGCAGTCGGCTTGGGATGACCCTCCGAGCACAAGTATATCAGATAATGAACATGCCGATCGCATGCAACACATACTCGAGAAGATAGACAACGTAGCCGAGTCGCTGCATGCGAAGTTGCAGAAGGCCGAAGAGCGGAATTGGAAGCTGCTCCAAGCGGCGCTTGGAGCAGAGCTGGATGCGCTTAGTCGAGGCAAACAGATACTTGCAAGTGCTTTGAGCGCAGCCGGTAGCAAGTCCCCCCCGGAAACAGGTGGGCATGAGCTCAAAAAGGCAAATTCTAGTGAAGAGATAGATGCGCTTGACAAGAGCTTCTCCGCATCTCGAGCCGTGAACGACGACGATGAGGAACCGCCGCCTGAATTACTCTTTTCGCAAGCTCATGATGTAGACACTGAATGAAGAAATGTCATGTAGCTACGAAAGACTGCGCGGGCTTACATAAGCCTGAATGAAAGCTCGACCCTTTGACCTCAACGGCGGCCGAGTGCCAAGTGGCTAACAGTAGGAACCTAAGTAAGGTCTAGTACCTTAGGTACCTACTGCTACCGTGCCATACCTGTACATACATAGCACTCTCGGGTCCTGTCGGCGCAATTCCCTAAGTTATGGTGCAGACGTGAGCAAAGGATGTTCCCAAGCCTGACGAATTCTGTGACTGAGAGGCTCAGGTACAGGTACCGGACGAGCCATGACCGAGCCAACCTATTCGTTCCCAATACCTTCATTACACGATGACACACCTCTCGACTGTCGGATATATCATCCCCCACGTCTTCACGAACTGCTCGCCGGAGACAGCCAAAGGATTCGAGGCGCCATCGTCGGCCATCCATATGCGCCTCTGGGAGGCTCATATGATGATCACGTTGTCTTATCGGTGACCGAGTGTCTGCTTGATCAGGGCTATGTTGTAACGACTTTCAACTTCCGGTGCGTAGTGCAAGTTGGAAACTTGGTAAAAAAAATAATACGATTGACGTCTTAATTTTTAGAGGTGCAGGCCACTCTGCCGGAAAGACATCTTGGACGGGCAGACCGGAGATTGACGACTTCTGTTCCATCATTGGTCTGCTATACTACTACCTAAGCACTCTGGTGATAGCTGTACCATCCGACAAGTTGGCCTCAGTTGACCAGTCCAGCGTCGATGGTCTGCTGCTGTCAAGCGATGCTGATAGCACAGGTCAGCCTTCTCTGGACCTCCTTCTCGCGGGCTACTCTTTCGCTTCCCTTGTTCTATGTCGCCTGCCGGCAGTCTTCACCATACTAGGTCGCTTCAAGAGCGCTGAAAAGGGCAGCGCAGCGACAGAGATCTTCCTCCGAGCTCGCACCCTCGCAATTCAGCACCGCAAGACCCTCGCGACAAGACCCCAACGTGAACGACGACCATCATCATCGACCTCTCCTTCCAAACCAGCACCTTGGCGAAATCCATCTCACGTGATATTAGGAGGCGAAGAAAGTGACTTGGCCTCCACTCGTCGTCGACACAGCCGCGGCGGCAGCGACTCGCGCGGAAGTTTCGAAGCCATACGCGAGTTACCTCGCACCCTCAAATCGCACATGCATCGGCCACGCAGTGGGCAATTTCACCTTCTTCGCACGTCTTCGGATCGCGATCAGGAACAACACAATACAATCTCAAACGAGCCACTAGAACAACAGCATCAACATCAACAGCAACAACAACCCATATCAATACGCTACCTCCTCATCAGTCCAGTCCTCATCCCACTCTCCACGACTCTCGTCCCGCTAGGTATACCCTTCATATCAACATCAACATCAACATCAACATCAGCATCAGCAGCAGCATCAACATCAACATCAACATCAGCATCAGCATCAGTATCAGCATCAACATCAACAGCAGCAACAACAACAGGAGGAAGAAGAAGTAGAAGTACTTCACTCGAAACCGAGGAGAAGAGTACTGCCGCAGGAGTTTTATCACTCCAATACCCCACACTGATAGCGTTCGGATCATCTGATACTTTTACATCGAGTAAGAAACTTCGTCAATGGGCAGAGCGACTCGTAAAGGATTCTGCTGCTGCTGCTACTGCTGCTGCTGCTATTATCACTACTGTTGATACTACTACTACTACTCCACATCCTGTTGATGCAAAGGTAGAATGGACACAAATTGACGGGGCAGGACATTTTTGGCGAGAGGGAGGTGTGATGAGAGAGTTGCAGGGGAATATACGTGAATGGGTGGCGAAATAGGAGGAGGAGGAGGAGGAGGAGGAGGAGGAGGAGGAGGGAAGTACCTAGCACCACCTTACCTCTTTACAAACAGATTTGGTTTGATTTAGTTAAGAAGATATATATCCTCTTTCTCTTTCTCTCTCTCTCTCTCTTTCTCTCTCTCTCTTTCGAAATATGCAGTGAGATATAATGGTATCTGATGCAACAGCCTCATCTCCACGCCTGCTTGCTCGCTTACTCGCTTGCTCGCTCGCTCGATTTCTTTTGATAGTATTTTGTTCTTCTTTCATGACATCCGTTCATCAGAGCCCGCTGAACCGCCACCACGCAGAGTCGCATAGGTACCTGAACTTTCGTTCTACGGCATACGCAATAAGGTAATCATATCTTTACACCCCAAACACCCCGTCCCGCGCAAACACCCAACCAATCGCCTCCTTGATTCGTAAGTTGACTTTGTGGCGCCCAAGAAACATTCGCGACCTCATATTCACATTTCCAGCTCGCAAAGGGTCCCTTGCCAGAAGAGGGGGCTTGCTCTGTCCCATTGCCGTTCATGGTTGGCACAGTAGCTTGATTCTGGGCATTCAACAGATCCCAAATGAGCACTGTGCTGTCGTCTGCGCCAGAAGCCAACATGCCTCTTCGGCTGGGGTTCCATTCGATGGTGTTCAGATTTCCTTGATGACCACGAAGTTCTAGGAGGGCAGTGCCAGGCTGCCGAACATCCAGTATGCGGATTATGTTGCTGTCCGAGGCGAAGGTCGCCAGGAGATGCGCATCGTGTGGAGAGGCGGCGAGTCGTAATAGAGGCGGGGCTGCTGGCATGTGTGATTTAGAAGGCGATGAAGCGGAGGGTGATGAGGCTAAATAAGGTCAGTGACTGCTCTCCTATCTTCATAGACGAAGGGGACCAACTGACCTTTGTCTGCTTTCTCAGCCGGCTCGTAGATGATCGTCGAATGCTCCAGGCTCCTCAAATCAAACATGCGCACGCTGCCGTCTGCTCCGCATGATACAAAGACGTCCACTGAGCCTGCGCAAAACCGCACGTCAAATACTTCCTTATCGTGCGCAATCAGCTGGGTCTTCGCTGTCAGGGTTGGTATATCCCATATAGTACATGTAGTATCAATGGACGAGGTTATGATCAGCTTGGGAGACAGTGTATTCCAGTCCAGCGACGTTAGAGGAGCCGTATGCTCGGGCGTTTTGCTATTCGAGAGCAGCGCTAAGGGTTGCAGCTTCTGCGGCGCGGGATCGCGGATATTGACAGAAGCGCTTCTGTTGATATGTGATGAGTGTGGTGTAGAAGGTGCTGGTAAGCTCCATAACCGCAGATGGTCTCCGCTGGTTGCTAACAGATCTGTGCTCGACTTCTGCGAGCTGGGAGGCTCCCAGAGTATCCTCGTGACTGGATACGCGCATGTGGCCTCGGCCGCTTTGCTGTATTCAATTCCATATGGTGCTTGTCCTGGAGCATTCACGTCCTGCGGAGTGATGTGCGTATCTAGGATCTGTATGAAATTGTGCGGATCTTCCAAATAGCTGCCCACGGCTATCTTGCCAGCTCCACTGCCCTGCACTGGCCATTTGCACCAGTCAAAGGCATAGGTAGGGAAAGGCGCGAGGTAATTAGAGTTCGTGGGCTGCTCAGAGTAGCTGATAAAGGCTGTGCCCTGGGGTCCCTCGTTCGCATCTGATATCGCCCGCGATCGAATGTCTGTGAGGTTCAGAGGACTGTGTGAGGGCCCAGCGCCTTGCGAGGGTGTCTGCGCATTGGAGAGGTTGTATGCTTTCGGATTGGACGTCGTCGGTGTCTGAGCGGGCGTCTGGTTGAAGGGTATATATTTGGAGGCGCCGTCAATCGTCCCGACGCTGGGGCTACTTCGCGAGTGGCCATGGAGGGTATTTGTTCGAGAGGGTGGTTGTGCGTACTGCGAGGCATTGTTCTGCAGCGGCTGGGACTGCATGGTGGGGATCGTCGTCGGGGCGGTGTACGCTGTGAAGACTGGTGGTCGCGAGCCTCCCGCTGGTTGAAGTGCCCCAGGCAGTCCTCCTCCTCCTCCTCCTGATGTTGCTGCTGCTATTGCTGCTGCTGCTGCTCCCACTCCTACTCCTCCACTGCCTCCAAACGAAGATGGGCCGGCGTTGGAAGGGATCACGCTCTGGACGTTGTATGATGGCGTCGCGGTGGCCGAATATGGCGATTCTTTGTACTGCGGCTGTTGAGGCAGGTAGTTCTGTAGCGACGGCACGCGCTCGTGCGCCGCTCTCCTCGGGCTGCCGCCGTAATAAGATTGTTGAGCCTCTCCCGGGATGGTCGACCCCGGCGCTGACAAGGAAGCCGATGGTATATGCGAGCTGTCTGAGTGCGCGAAGGAATCCGTCCCGGCGCTCGTGGTTCCGCTCGCGATGCGCTGCAGGTTACTACCCAACCCTATAGAGCCACTAGACGCCGCCGCCTGGATTATGCCCTCTCCGATGCTGTGGTGGTGGTGGTGGTGGTGGTGGTGGGACGAGTGGAAGGGCATTATTAGGTATTATTGTTGTCGGGGAACAACCCAGAGACTCGTGTGCATCGACAACAAACCCGAAGTTTCTGCTGCAGTCTGCTCCTGGACGCTGTTGGGGTTTTGATTGTTACTACCTGTACTTACTAGCTACATAGGCTAGGTACCTTCTACTGCTGTACGGCGTACGCCAGGGCCGCCAAGACTCGCTTATTCTGAAGTGAGGTGGTTTCAAATCTTTCCCAGCCCAAAGCCCAACCTTCTGCACACAACACGACGGGAACTCCGATGCAGCATGAACATCACCGCGTTCCGCTCACGGCACTGGCCCTCTGGAACTACCATGTTCTGCTCGCTGGATCCGGTAGCACTCTGAGGCTCTATGACGCCAAAACCAGAATCCTACTGCAATCTGTACCTGTCTTCGAGGGACAGGCCATTCATGGCATACTCGTGAACAGCGAGCGTCTCGGTCATGTCCTGGTATGGGGAGGCCAGTACCTACGACAATTTCACTTCAGCTCTGAGCTGCGTCATCCTCCTTTCCGCTATGAAGCAAGTGAAATTGTAGCAGCCCGGGACTGGATATTAGATGCTGCTGTCTTTCCAGGAGACTCACAAAGGGCGGCCATCATCACTGCTCACAATTCGTTGACTATCGCGACGGGACGTCCAAAGTCCCTGGAGCTAGACCTGAAAGAGGTAGTACCTGGCTCCAATTGCATCTTATACTGCGCTCAAGTAACATGGCTAAGTCATTCATCGTGTCTCATTGCTTCAGGAACTGCTTTTGGCGATATCATAGTGTGGACGGTGCACTTTTCACAAGATGACCTTTCATGGAAACATCAGACGCATTATTCCTTCTCCGCTCACGATGGATCAGTCTTTGGTGTGCAGATATCGTCGCCGGAGCACAAGGACATGTTAGGCGGCCGGCAAAGGGTGCTGGCTAGCTGCAGCGACGATAGAACAGTGCGGCTATGGGACATCTCCGATCTCTCCATACGAGATGACACTCGTACGCAACGAGAAACTGGCTTCGGGTCTACTGTAAGCAAAGATGATCACATGCCCACCTGCTTGGCCAAGCAAATGGGTCACATCTCTAGAATCTGGCAAATACGATTTGTCCGAGGTGACAACAATCTCAATCTGTTGTCCTTTGGAGAGGATGCAACATGTGTCTCCTGGAGAATACGAGTAGAGGCTGACTCTTCCGTGGCTATGAAGCAAGTCCGTGTCCAAAAGGCCCATGATGGTAAGAACATTTGGTCTGTGGCAGTGCGCCCTGGCATGAGCAGTACGAGTGATGATAGCACTCCTGTCGATGGATGCATAGTCACGGGAGGCGCGGATGGTGCTATTGCTGTCGCTCAGGTCGACAGCCACGATCGATCCACGCCACCAGCCCCGGCTTCCGCAACGTCTTACCGAGCATTTGGCTTCATTTCTTCCCATACGGTCGTGGCAATCACAGATTTAGGAAGCTTGGAGCTTCTCAACCTCAGGCTGATGGAAAGCACCGTGGCGAGCAAGCCGATTAGTACACACGTGCCTCAATTACGCGGATACTCTGCTATGGCTTCCATACCGGGTATAGCATTTTTTGCTGGTAAAGGTGAGGTCTACTACTACACGCTGAGAGACACCCACCATCACGTTCTCGTGGATGTCGGCGAGAAGGTGGCTTCGTTGTTCGCACAAGAGATCGCAGACGATCGGTATAAAACAGCAGAATGCAGTCTCCTGGTCACTACAGTAAAATCCAAGGCTGCAACATGGTACCTTTGTAAGAGACACGATGAACCTGAGATCGTTACAATCACGGATAGTTTTGAAGTGGAGTTGCCACATGGGTTTGTGGTCACGAGCTTTGTTGAGTTTGCGTGGCAAGAGGGAAGATGGATGGCACTCGGTTCACGAAGTGGCTGCGTAGCCATCTACGATCTGCGATCCAGAAGCGAGGACGCAGGACCTGTTCGGCATCTTGTGCTATATCCTGGTTTACACGGCAAAGAAGCAGTCACCGCACTATTGTGCTCCTCTGATATCCTCTTTTCCACTGGTCGTGATGGAACATATGCAGCGCACATGATTGAATCTTCGGGTCAAAGTTTCGACGACTCAGACAGCTCCTGTGCGAGTGTCATCAGCCTGCGGCCGATACACCAGCTATCGCTGCCACTAGGACCCAATATAGAGACACTCACCACTGCTCCGGACGGCAATATCTGGGTCGGAGGCTTTCGAGGGAAACAGTTTGTCATCTGGGACACTCGTACACAAGAGGAAGTCATGGTCGTCGAGTGTGGTGGTGCCCATCGCAGTTTTGCATTCCAGGCAGGCACTGATGGCGGCACGTTCGTCTGGACAAAAGCATCTGAACTGCACTACCAACATCAAGGCCAGCGCCCGTATTACTTATTGGACAGTGGTGGCCACGGCCGAGAGATCAAAGCCTCGGCCATGTCCCCTATCAACTGGGGCCTGGTAGCAACTGGGGCCGAGGATACCAACATCAAGCTACATTTGCTCGATAATGGCAGATGGCGATGTGTGCACACGCTTCAGAGGCACATCACAGGCATCCAACACCTCCAGTGGTCCGAGGATGGCACGTATCTCTTTTCAAGCGGAGGCGTGGAAGAACTCTACGTTTGGCGAATCAGCCATGACGTCTCCGAACTGGGCATTGGTGTGCTCTGCGAATCCACATATCCCTTCAGCACGGCCTCTGATCTGCGTATCATGAATTTTGATGCCCGGAATGTCGACCGCGGGTTCCATATAACGATAGCATACTCCAACTCTGCCATTTCCCAGTGGCAATACCGAGAAAAGGCCTGGACACTGTTAGCGAATGGGGACTATCTGACTCTCTGTCTAACGCAATGCCTCCATTTGAGCTTTCATGACGGTCGACTCAACACCACCACCACCTTCGCCAGCCCAGCGCAGGAAATTTTGTACACAGCAAGCACAGACGGACATGTCGTTTCATGGAGCTCACCATCTCCGAGTAGTACACGGCAACAACCAGCCATTCTCACCTGGCACACCAGACACAAAGTGCACCAAAACGCGATTCTCAGTGTGACGTCCCACAATCTCTCAGCAGGTCGCCACATGCTAATCACAGGAGGCGACGACAATGCCCTCGCTGTGACGCTCCTATCATCCCGCCGACCTTGCTCGGAGAAGGCATCCGAGGAGGAGGAGGAGGAGGAGGAGAGGAGCAATGCCGCCGCCGACGACGATACAATACATCACACTCTCCTCATCCCCCAAGCCCACGCCGCCGCGGTGACGGCGCTCCAAATTGTACGTCGCGAGGGAGATGGAGATGGGAGCTTGTGGCTGGTGAGTGCGAGTATCGATCAGAGGATCAAGTTGTGGAAAGTCGAGGTTGGAGACGGAGAAGGAGTCGATGGGGTCAAGATCGCATTGAAGAAGAATGTGCATACTGCTGTGGCGGATATCTCTTCGATGGAATTGGTGGGACGGGACAGGGATAGGGTTCTGGTTTGTGGTGTTGGGATGGATTTGTGGAGGATTGATTGGGAACAGATGGGTACTGCAGTACCTTAGTTACCTACCTTAGTTACCTACCTTAGTTACCTACCTTAGTTACCTACCTTGAGGTGTAGAAGAGAAATCGCCTATGACCTTTAACCATACAGTATTTGCCATTTCGACCTACATACTTCTTGCGCTTTCTCTCTCTCTCTCTCTCTCTCTCCCGTCGTCACACACCATATGTGGTTATGTACATGTACCTAGGTACAGTACCTGGTACAGGTAGCTACAGGGGCCACTCTTCTCCAAGCCCAATCCCCCTATCCAACACAAACATACATACATCCATAGGTAACAAGGAAGATACCTACATAGGTAGGTAAATCAACATAAAAAGTGTGAGAATAACACTCTCACTCCTTCACTCACGAATCGCCTCCAACGCCATGCTTGCTGTACATGCCCTGCCCTGCCCCCCAAAAGTGGCGGCAGTGGTACAAGTCGAATTTTCCCCAACTCCGAATTTTGCGCCTCTACTTTCTTTTACAACAATTTCTTCTTTTGTTGTTGATGTTGTTGTTGTTGTTGTTGTTCCCCTCAAGATCATAAAAACATGAGAAAAAAAAGAAAAA
>JH792489.1:51738-64885 GCA_000291705.1 Sphaerulina populicola P02.02b
AAAAAGAAAAAAGAAAAANAAAAAAAAAAGACATGAGACTGTCGTAAATAACATTTTGGTTTTCTTTTTTCTTTTCTTTTCTTTTCTTTTCTTGTCTTTTCCTTCTTTTCCTCCCCTTCTTCATCAAGATATTATTTTCAATTCACGGCCTGTAAAACCGCAACATTCGTCCCATTGGTAAATGACGATTGCAACAACAACGTCGACGACAGAAGTTTCTGTTCCGGATTTCCAATCCAGCAGTTTCCCGGTCGGCTGCCGGAAGGTTCGTACACTGCGACGGTGCAATTGCTTCCCGATTGGGCAAAATTGTATGCGGCGCAGATTTCGATGCAGTCGCTGAAGCTGTAGACGAAGGCTTGGGCGATGATGTTGTTTTGGTCGTTGTTGTCGTTGTCGTTGTCGTTCTCGTTGTTGGTCGCTAAAAGAGGGTTTTTGAGGTCGCAGAATTTGGTGAAGGCGAGGCCGGCTGGGACTGATGATGATGATGATGATGATGATGATGAGGCTATAGATGCGTATTGAGATGTGTAATCTGTGTTATTCGATGCTGGGCAGTCGTTGAGTGGTTCGTAGGTCGGTGTTGGTGCTGCAAAAGTCGAAGTTGGAGACGTTGTGATTTTGGTTCCTGTTGCCGGTAGTGCTGTATTTGTAACGTTGGTGCCGCTGCAAAACAGTCAGTCAGTTGCTGCTGGAAGTGCATAGGTATGCTGCGGTATGCTGCGGTAAGCTATACAGGCATGGACTTACGCCAGTTGTGTTTGATTTTCATCTCGTAATTGCCTTCCACCGACCGCACCTCCTACTGCTGCGCCCACAACCACCAATGACATGGCGAGCGCCACCACCAAGAATGTCTTAATCTTCATACCAAAGATAATCCGCGGGGGACGATTGTTGCCGTCCCCATGATACCGCCCATCCCCGCTGAGTTTTCCATCGTACAGTGGTGATTCGCGTATGACGGGATACTTGTCGGAAACGGGATATATTGTGTCGTCGTACTCCAGACCGTGTGCAGGTGCCACTTCGGGTGCATTGTGATACTGATACAGAGCACTTAATCGCTGAGGTGGCAATGACATGCGAGCCGGATCACGCTGAACAGAGAGCATATCAGTAAGGTCAGGTCATTCTTCTTCTCAACAACCACGTACCTGTGAGGCCTGCACGGAGTCCATGGCTCAACCCAAGTCACGCATCAAGGCCGACCAATTCTCGAGCGACACGATACCGCGAGGAAGCAAGGCGGAGGTGACTAGTGTCGTCGTCGTCGATGGAGTGAAGAGAAGAAGAAGAACAGACCAGATGCGAACAAACGGAACGGTATTGACGATGGAGTGCAAAAGGACATCCGAACAGCAGTGAAACCACCTCCTACCTCCGTAGAAGACCGCTCGAGTCGCTAGAGAAGTCGAGATAACGACAGGCTGATTCGTGCCTGCATCTCTGCCCGCCCATGCTCCCGCCAGAACAGGCGGAGCCGAAGAGAGATGCATGATGGATGCAGTATGGCTTGATTGCATGCATGAATGAATGAGGTCGGCGTGTCAGCCGAGAGCGCAAAGGCTGTTTTGCAGAGGCGCTTGCGCTGACAAGGTTGATGACGGGGCTGGCGCTTGGGACATTGAAGGCTTTGAAGCCACAGGACCAGCACCAACAAGAACAACAAGAAGCATACCATGTCCGACAGCACATCCACTCTGCAACATGATGATGATGATGATGATGCCGGATTCGGCGTGATGCATCGGAGAGACTCCACCATTATCCTGGCAGCGACAAACCGCTTGGGAGCACATGTCCCCTTTGCAGCAGTCAGTGATACGAGCCTCGATTCAGCAATATACAGTACCGGAGGTATGATGGACATATATCACTACCTCCTAAGGGTCCCCCCAAGGACGAGAGTTTGGACATGTGCACTGTCCGCCAACGGCATTGCCACTCATACACACACACACACACTCACTTGTGGCTTGAGCACCGGATGTTCCAAATTCACGTGCGTTGAAAGATGAAACCACGTCCCATGAAATCAAATCCTGCACACGTCCAATATACTGTAATCTCCATCACTCACAGCCTCTCGTGACGTGGGACTCGTTTCGGGCGGGGGCGTTACACAGGGGCGGCTGCGGGCAATTTGTGGCTTTGCTGTACCTCTACTGTACACCCGGCTGATACTCTTTCCGCGGTGGAGGTATGCTGACTGTACAGTATCGCATGGCTGCCGTCAACTCACTCACACATACAATCTTCTCACCTGCAGCTGTTGTGCTGGTGCATTACTGATACCTCCTACATAAGGTACTTCTTCTCATTGCGGGCGCCACTCACTCGAGCTCCCCGTCGACGTGTCAAATAACGGAAAGGGCCGCCCGCCATCGCCCGAGATCCACCGCCGTCCGGAGGTATCCACTTTTTCTTTCAACACGATCCAAAATGTCACCTTCACGGCTTCACCTCACAGCGGCGCTAAGAATGCGGTACAACCACACTTTTGCAACAACGGAAAAGAAAGAAAGAAAAAAAAAGGAACTCCTTCGTTTGTCCCGAAACAAACAAACAGCCCGGACGTGTTTTTCATCAAACACGTGGTTTTCTTTTTCTTTTGAACAGGCTTTTATATATGTCAGCGCCTCCTTGAGCTGCCATGCCATGCCAATCCATCACCAGGGTCCATTCCATTCATTCCATCATCATCATCATCATCATCATCTGTGCAAAGCATTCAACGCTGTAGTGTACTGTACCTCCTACTATCAATACCAATACCAGTAGTTCCGAACCCAATTTCATCCCAGGGCATCCATCCCAAATTCGGAATACCTATCGCCTTCCCAGCACCTCGTGGCGTGGCGTGGTAGTGGTGATAGTAGTGATGGTAGTAGTAGTGCAAAGCCGTAAAACTGGGCGCTGGGATAAAATAAAATTTCCCTTTTTCGTGCTTCATTTCAAATTTTTTATTTTTCCCGACCTGCATGCCTGATGTGCGTGGGACTGGGAGGCGGATGGATCGGTTCTCGTACGACTGTGTGCCTGCAGGCTGCAGCCCCAGCCAAACACTCGGGAGAGAGAGGCTTTTTTTCTTTTTTCTTTTGGGTGTGTGTGTGTGTGTGACAGTGCATGGCTTTCTCCGCCACGATAATCAAGGCTTCTTGGCTGTGTTACGTTACGTTACGTTACGTGCCGGCACATATTGTTCCGTACAGTACATGTACCTTAGTGTTCTACTACAAGTGCTATGTTACCTTACCTCCTAGGTAGTAGGTACAGTACATGTATGTAGGAGGTATGGCTAGTTCATGCAGCGGGGCATCGACGGAACGAACCCGACTCTCTCCAACACACACGAGTCAAGTAGTCAATTGCACTCGGGAGAACTCAACGCTCGTGCAGGTACAGTACAGTACAGTAGGGGGGGTATACCTCCTAGGCTCAGCTCATGTCGAGATATCATTCAAAGTATAAGGTCGAGGAAAGATTTCAAAAGTAAACGAGGTGAAAAAGTCATGTCAACCTCATCAGAATTGTCCATTCACGCAAGACTACGCCTGCATGTAGATTGAGATGCTCCTGCTACCTGACAACTCGCAGTGCACCCACCCAGATGCCAGTATAGTCCTCTCCGGGTTCGGGAGGGCTTTTTACGCCGCTTGATACTTCCGAAGCTGAAATCAAAGGGTTAGCAGACCACTCCAGAGAATGAGACATAGAATGCTGCACTTACATCAAGCGTCAAAGCTCTTGAGCTATTCACACCTTGGTCTCTCATTATACCCACCAGCGTCTCACTGTTCTGGAAAAGACCCGTCTTCAGCGAGATGACCACAAACTGCATGCCAGGCCCAGCATGCTCGCGCACATATTGTGCAAGCTGTGTGGTGTTGGCATGATCTAACGCCGCATCGACCTCGTCCAGAACAAAGAAGGGAGAAGGAGCATAGGTGTGCACCGCGAATAGCAAAGCAAGGGCAGCCATCGTCTTCTCGCCACCGGACAAGTGCTCCATGTCTCTGAAGCGCTTCAGTGGCGGCATGGCATGGTACTTGACGCCAGTCAGGTAAGGCTCGTCATCGTCCTCCACGTCTAGAGAGGCAGAACCACCGAGAGGAAAGGAAGGAGTCTTGGTGAGCTCACGATAGACTGGACCAATCTGTTCCGAGATGTGTGTAAATGCTTTGTTGAACAGATCCATGCGGGCTTTGCGAACCTTCTCAAACTCTTTGGCAACCTTGGAGAAGGCGGTTTTGGCGTCATCAAAGTCTTTCTGCACAGCGTTGAGACGTGTACTTGTCGCTTCGAGACGATCTGCCGAGCGCATATTGGGAGCCATCTTGTCCAAGGCCGCGGAAAGTGTACTGATCTTTTCCGAGAGCTGGGCTCCGCACTCCTCGCCGCCGTCTTGCTGCAGGTCCTCTTCCAGTTCAGAAAAGTCAATGTGAATGCCGTAGTCCTTATAACGAGAGGTCGTGGCGCCTTCTTCTTCGTCAACATCCATCGCGTCCTCGTCCTGAAGACTCTCGTCTTCGAGCGGAAGGGCAGCGATTTTGCGACTGCTATCCTCGAGCGGAACGTTGATATTCTCAACTTTACAGGCTCGCAGCACACTGTACCGACCACTGGCTGCCTTTTGCACCTCTGCATCGAGGATGGAGATTTCCTTGAGCGTCTTTTCTTGGCCTTTACTGCGTTTTTGAAGATCACGTCGTGCTTCCTGGACCTTTTCACCACGTTCCTCGAAGTCCTTCTTGAGCTCATCAATCTGTGCTTGAATCTCTTCCATATCCTCACTGATCTGGGCAAGCTCAGCAGCGATCTGATCCTTTTGGGCCTGCAGTTGCACTAGCTGGTCCTGGTCACGTTTCGCTGCTGCTTCCGTGGCCTTTAGTCGGCCTTCTGTGGACTGCAACCTCTGATTCTCGTATTCGAGTTGGTTTTCCAGTCTGGAGGTCTGGCGCTTGAACTCGGAATCCTTCACGCGGGCTTCCTCCTGCAGAGCGCCATTTTGCTTCTCGTACTCGCGGATGTTTTCGTATCCAGTACGTTGGCAAAAGGCTGCGAATACTTCGTCCTCGATCGACGAGACAGTAGCTTGATGTTCGTCGAGGGTTTCACGCAGCGTCTCCACACCCTCAGCTTGTTCCTCATACTTTGGCCGCAGCTCAGCTAGCTGTGACTCTAGATGCTGCAACTCCTTGGACTTGCTATGGATATTGCGATCAAAAGTTGCCAGTTCGTCCTGCGCGTACTTCTGCTTTGTCTCTAGACCATAGAGTTCAGATCGAAGTTGCTCTTGTTCAGCTTGCTTCTTGTGTCCCTTGGGCAGTTCATCAATGTCGCCTCGGAACTTGTCGATGAGCTTGGTGAGCTTTTCCACTTCAGCATCGTCGAAACGACGGTTGGTGCTGCCAGGACCATTACCTCCGGTCATGTTGCCACCCTTGTGGATGATGGTGCCATCTAGAGCTACAGCTTTCGCATCTACGCCGCGCCTGTAGACGAGCTCCTTTGCGATGGCAATGGTGTCTGTCACTATGGTATTGCCGCAAGCAAAGCTCATTGCCCGTTCCAAGTTCGTGTCAAAGTCAATAGTGTCGATCGCCAGCCTCATGCCTTGGTGCATTCCTCGAAGATTGGCATTGGGTTGTTTGTGGATGATTGTATCCAGAGGGATGAATGTGGCCTGATACTTCTGCCCGTCCTTAAGAAATTGAATGCAGTCTTGGGCAGTCTTCTCGGTATCGACAATAATGGCGTCGTAGTGGCGACCCAGTACTGTGGAGACTGCGGTCTCGTACTTTTTCTGCTTCGGCCGCACCAAAAGGCCGAGTTGTCCTTTCACACCAGGATATATTCGTCGAAGGTCAGAGACCATGATGCGCTGCTCCGCTTCCTTTCGATTTTCACGTTGGAGACCCTTTGCCTCGTCGTATGCCACGAGTACCTGCTGCAATTTCTCGTCTAGCTCACGCCTCCTTTGTTCGGAGCGATCGTGGTCACTGACGAGCCTGTTGATGGCCTGTTTCTTTTCGTTCATTGCCTTTCCTGTTGCTTTGACTACTCGTTGAGTATCGTCTCGGCGTTGTTGGAAGGCGGCAATATCTTCTCTCAAGTTTGCGACGAGGGCCTCAGTGTTTTCCAGCTTGGACTTGAGGGAATTGACAGTCTCCTCATCGGTTTTGAGCTGACGAGTAATGTTCTCAATCTTGTTCTGATCACTGCCAGTGCGCTTATATACTTCCTTTTTCAGTCGTTCTAGCTCTTGCAGATCCTGCTGGCTGAGCGCTCGTCCAGCCTTCTGCTGCTCGGCGTTCCATTGGTCTTCCCATCTCCTTTGAGCTTTCTGTACCATGGCAAGCTCTTTCTGCATCTTCTCGGCGACGGCTTGCTGTTGGTTTCGCTCTCGTGCGATCTCGTCTATGCGAGCTTTGTATCGCTGGACATTATTGCTATGGATGGCAAGCTTTTCGTCAATGGGCACAAGCTTCTGCTCTTGCTCTTCGGCATCCTTGCCTTTGTGCTTCATGTCGCGCTCGAACTTGCTGATCTCGCGACCGACCTTTGCCTGTTCGGCCTTCACAGCCTCGAGCTTATCTTGGAATTTTCGCACGTTACGCTTGAACTCTTTCAACTCAGCTTGGTGTTTTTGAATCTCTGCTGTGCTGTCTTCAATCGTGCGCTGAAAGTGGAACAGTTTCCAGAGAACGTGCGTCACAGTTGCCTGATCTCTCTCGTCTCTTGTCTGCTCATACTTGTCCAGCTCGTTCTTCTGCCTCTGATACTCTTTGATCTCGCCGTTTATTGTGCGGCGAGCATCGCTCTTATTGGTTTGATTGTCCTCGGCGAGCGCTCTCTCTGCCTTCAATCTGTCATACTCCGGCTTGTGCTCCAGCGAGCCACTGATCTGCTCAATCAACTTTGTCAAATCCTTAGGTGACTGCGACGCTATGGTCTCCACATCACCTTGAAACACGAGAAAATTGCGCGCCTTGATGAGAATGTTCTCAGCCTCGAGTGCCTCATTATACTGCTTGTATGGCACAGGACGATTGTTGATACGATACTCGGACGTGCCGGTGGTCGTGATACTGCGCTTCCATCTCTGCTCCTCACCGGCATCGTCCTCGTACACTGCCATAACCCAGCCTGTCTGCGGGTCGTCGCGTTGGCTCCGCGGCTGCTCGACCTCCTCCTCCTCCTCGTCTTCCTCTGCGTCCGACGCGCCCGCGTCAGCGTCGCCGCCTGCCTCATCGGCACCCTCCTCGATTACGGTCCCATCTGCATTGATCTTGGACTTTTGCATCACGCGACCACGATACACCAGGTCTTTGAGGGTGTTTGACCGCAGGTGTGAGGTTTTGATGCCAAGTACGAAGGAGATCGCGTCCATCGAGTTCGACTTGCCAGATCCATTGGGCCCGATAATGGAGGTGAAGTAGCTGTCGCCGAACTGCATGACATGGTGGCCACGGTATGACTTGAAGTTGTACAACTCCAACGCGAGGAGTTTGCCCATCGTGGCGCGTGTTTATGGGATATTGGCAATGAGATGGTGAGTTGCGGTACCAGCAGGGGCGAGCAGTTTCGCTATCGCCTTGGACGCATACCGGGAGGGTGTGATGGTGGATGAGTGTGTCTCGAGAGCAGCGACGGAGACAGAGACACAGAGTAGATGGGTTTACGCGACTTTCCACACACGCGTCGTACCTGCCTCAGTACCACCGCTAGAGAGCTCCCTAGTTCGTGTCTTGGCACTCGTGCACGTGTCGCTCCAAACATGACGTCGTATGGTCAGGGTAAGGTACCTGAGGGAGTTCTAGAGCTTCGAGCACGGGCAGCGACACGCGACGTCGATTTGTTCTTTTCGCGTGTCACACGCACACACGCAGTTTCTGTGGTTGGCATACTGTATATACGTGTACATCAGGTGCCACATACAGCCTCAGCTTGTAGCGATCAGTGTGGCCCTCGAAACACGGAAACGCAACACGACGGGAAGAGGTGTTGCGATTCCTTTTCTTCCTTTCCAGGTGGCCCTAATAGAACAAACGCCCCGGCAGAGGTGCATGTAGTGGGTGTGCAGTGCTGCCGTCGATGTGGTATCGGTGATGCCCATCAGCTATAACTCGGAGCTGCGGAGACCATACTACGCCGGACACAAGAGCAGCTATCTCGATATCATCCCAGAGGACGAACTGGAAGCATACGCACGGCTTGAGGACATCGACGCAGCTACGAAAAAGACTACATCACATACCACCCACATGGCTAGCGCAGACATGACACAAGAGACGGATGAGATGGCGGCGGCGAAGATGGCTGATCTCAGGCCTCCGACCGAAGAGGCGCAAGGGCGGTCAAGCAGCGACTCGATGCGTCCACAGATGGAGGACTATTTGACTGCTGGAGGTGGCTCGGCTAGTGGTGCGAGCACTCCGGGTACTCCTGGACTGTCGCGCACGAGCAGCTCAGACAATGTGTACGCTAGCTTCGATTTCGACAAGGAGTTTCCCAGCGTCGATAGGCTAAGTATGTTCGATATCCTGGAGAATCTGGCGCTGCCTCAGCGATTGGAACGCATGCAAAATGCCATTCACGACAACGCGGAGAAGTTACGCAGGCAGAGGCAGAAGCTTGCGCAGCGAGCGCTATCTAGCAAAAATGTCGTTGTAGATGAATGGCGAAAGAGAATACCCAAGTCAGACGACCAGTTGGACAGGTATCGGAGGAGTATGAAGGCGTCTGTCGAGCGGCTGAACAAGAGATGGCACGACAATAAGACCGTCAGCATGCTGGAGAAGGTGTCCTTCGTTACCGCTGTGCTCAACATTTTCATATCTGGATACCTGATAGGCGCCATGCCGGAGTATTTCCACTACTGGTACACGGCACAACTTTTGTAAGTCGACCAATGTGTGCGACCCAGCTGCAATGCTCTAACGGTGTGGCACAGCTACTTCATGCCCATCCGATGGTACAAATACCACAAGATCGGCTTTCATTACTTCCTGGCGGATCTCTGCTATTTCGTCAACATGCTCTTAGTGCTTTCAATCTGGTTCTTTCCGCAGTCGAAACGCCTCTTCATCAGTACATTCTGTCTTGCTTTTGGCAACAACGCTGTAGCGATTGCCATGTGGAGAAATAGCCTCGTCTTTCACAGTCTGGACAAAGTAACTTCGTAAGTCCCCACTTCTGCTCGCCCTGCATCAACTCACAATTACTCTAGATTATTCATTCACATCATGCCATGTGTATGTCTCCATGTCCTTGTCCACTGCCTCCCCAAGGAAATGCAACTCGAGAAATTCCCAGCAGTCCACACGATCAAATATTCGACTCCCGACGCCCCCGAACACTACAGTCTCAAAGACATGATCATTTGGGCTACACTCCCTTACGCGATCTGGCAACTCTCCTACCACTTCCTGATCACAGTCCGCAAACGCGCGAAGATCGCTGCTGGTCGCCCCACCTCCTTCACCTGGCTCCGTCGATCTTATCGCGGCAATGTGCTCGGGAAATTCGTGCTTTCCTTTCCAGAGTCTTTCCAAGAGACTATCTTCATGTTCATCCAGTACAGTTATGCTCTTCTGACTATGCTGCCATGTCCTTTCTGGTTCTGGTATCGTTGGGCGAGTGCAGGCTTCATGATGTTGGTGTTCAGCTTGGCGAGCTGGAACGGAGCTAATTACTACATCGAAGTGTTCGGAAAGAGAATGGAGAAAGAACTGGATCAGCTCAGGAAAGAAGTTGCACGGATGTCAAAGTCACCAGATCTCACGGGCCAAGACGGGTTGACATTCAGTCCGCTCGCTAGTCCTACAGGCCCTACAGGTGCCAGCCAGGCTGGAGATGGTGCTGGCGAAGGAGTCTCGAGTGCGTTGGACCTGGGGCCTCCTGCAGATGCGCAGGGCTACAATAGTTCAAAGACAGAGCTTGATGATGGTTCGGGCCTTCATAAGAGAAATGACAGTGTAGATGCCATTCCTTTGCTGGAAGGAAGCGAACAAAAGAAGGATCTGTAGCATCTAGCTAATGGACCAATTGCGCGCTGCACACAGCGATGGCAGACCGGGTGTCACATTAGAATGGCTTTCTGCGGGAATTATAGACCGATGATAGATCCAAGACCGATGGATTTGGCGCCTGAAGCTGGCAGTGCGATGCTATTGGTATAGGTACGACCAAATTACACGATGATAATGCACATTCTTGAGCCAAATCGTTGCAACCGTATCTGGCTATAGGAAGGATTGAAGGCATGGAACGAATCCTCCGCCACGACCTCTCTAGATCTCGTGGGCTATGCTTCCTGGTGGTTGCTTTCCAGGCTTCCAGAAAGTGCGATGGCGGTATAAGGTCCAATTCGAGCAATGTATATTCATTCTATGTAAGGTAGGTAATTATGATGTCTGGGTTACCTGAGATAAGGTACATGTATGGTATCAGCCCAGGCCAAGACTTTTCGTCGCGCCAACCTGGAAGGCCCGAGCGCGTGTGTACTTCACACACACACCTCTATACCACACCTGCAGACATTTTGTTGCTGCCGAATGTTCCAATGTCCGTGACTATTGTGTCCTGTGTGGCAGGACAAGGCAAAGGCAAGGGAAGAGATGGATATATGGACATGTCAATGCATGACGCTACCGCCGCCGCCAACATCGCGATTGGGACGGGAACGAGGCAGTCGGGAGGCCGGAAGCAACCACATTTCTTTCATTACAGCACGGCTCGCTGCCACATGATTCATCGACATCTTTACATGCCGTCAGCGCGTTACCGCATGGCTTCAGCCAGCCTAGTGTCAACCGTCTAGACGCATTTGGGTATCGAGGTAGGTCCGGTGTTTTCTGCTTCAACATTCCATTTCACGCGTCACGGCCAGGTAGAATGGTTCACTCGTTCAGACTCCCCGCGCCCGACGGTATTGCTGGCGATCGGCCTACCCACGACAGCACTAATTGGCCTACCGCGACGAGCGCCGGTCACGAAGACCACCAGAAGAAAGACGCAAGCTCTCAGGAATCGACGCGCAATAGAGATGAGTACACCAGTTCAAAGAAAGAATACGGGCAAGAGGACCAGAGAGGCGATGGGCAGCATGGCGGAGGTAGCGACGAAGAGAATGCGGGTGATACTCCGAAGCCGTGAGTCCAGTAGGAGGTAGAACTTTCTGAAGGCACGCCGGCTAATGGAGACCAGCGTTGGCTTCTTTCACCCTTCCTTGAAGCACGTTCGACGCGAAGCCATGGCAAAATGGACCCTCACAACTGCTACCCTGATGTTTTTCATACTCGGCATCCTGTCCATCTATTGGGGCGCTCTATTCAAAGTAGAGCAGAACCTGTCGGAGCTGGTCATCTATGTGATCGACTTTGACGGCCAATCGGCGCCTTACAACACGAATGGGATACAGCCCTTTGTGGGCCCAACCATCGTGCAGCTGGCTCAGCAGATGGTCAATAGTGGGATGCCCCATCTGGGGTATGAAAGCTTGCCAGCTGCCGACTTTGGTTACGATCCGATAGGTGTGCGACAGGCAGTCTACGACAACGAGGCATGGGCGGCGATCATCATCAACCCCAATGCCACCGCGATGCTGTACTCGGCCGTGCAGAACGGAAACGTTTCGTACGACCCAATGGGAGCCTGTCAGCTTGTATATCAGGATTCCAGAGACGACACAGCCTGGTTCGACTTTATATACCCTGAAATATCGCCGATGATGACCGAAGCTACTTCGATGGTCGGCCGTCAGTGGGCGAGCATGGTCATGCAGAATGCCACGAATAATGACACCCTGGTGCGGAATTTGGCGAATGTGCCGCAGGCTCTCAGTCCAGCCATTGGCTTCTCTCGGTACAATCTACGTCCGTTCTATCCATTCACCGCGATCCCGGCAGTCTCGATTGGCCTTATCTACTTGATTATCGTCTCGTTCTTCTCCTTCTCTTTCTACCTTCCGATCCATATGAAGGTAAGTAAGCATTGGAGGGTGCACAAGTTCACGTGCCTTGGCTGACATGCTCGCAGTTTCTGAAACCGGAAGGACACGCGCCTCTGAAGTTCTGGCAGCTCATCATCTGGCGATGGTTTTCCACCATCTCCGCCTACTTCATGCTGTCGCTCGCTTATTCCCTCATCAGTCTGGCGTTCCAGATCAACTTCTCTGGCGGGAACCCGGTATCCTCGCACACCGAAGTCACGTCAACGGTGGATGGCAACTCAAACCCGGACGCTTTCGGACATGGCACCTTTCCCGTGTATTGGATGCTGAACTGTAAGAGCACTGTCGCTATGAACAGTGGAAATGCGGTGGTACTGACGACGAGAACCAGTTTTCGGCATGATAGCGTTGGGCCTCGCCTGCGAGAACGTGACGATGTTCGTCGGCCAACCCTGGACTGCACTTTGGCTTATTTTCTGGGTCATTACTAACGTGTCGACTGCATTCTATAATATTGACATTGAGCCCGACTTCTACCGCTGGGGATATGCATGGCCTCTACATTACATCGTTGAGGCCAGCAGGACGATATTGTTCGATTTGCATAGCCAGCTTGGCCTAGACTTTGGCGTGCTGATTGCCTGGGGCGCTGTGAATACTGCACTGTTTCCATTTGCGTGTTGGTTCATGAGATGGAAGACGCAGCACGGAGTGCACGAGTATTACCATTAAGGTACATGTAGTGAGTGAATGTAAAATAGCGTCATGTGCGACTGTGTACTGTAACCTACCTATTGTGGCCAAGACTGTAGCAAAACCGGTTGATGTACTTGCATGTAGGCCAGAGGCATCTACCTTATGTTGTTATTGTGCACGTCAATAGTCAATACATGTCAGTAGCGTACTAAGAAGTGGTGAGTGTCTACTACATCCTTTCGTGTTTGCCGACGAGGCTGACCCTGGCCGGCAGTTCTATCTATTCCCGGAACACACTTTGGAAGTTTGAACGAGGACACGTCAACCCGACCCTGGTCACGACATTTTGGACGCCAACACCCAACAACAAACACTTCAAGTTCTCCTCATTCACTCACACACTTTTTCACTTTTTCACTTTTTCACGCACTTGCAGACACACACACACACACACACACACACACACACACACACACACACACACTAGTACGT
>JH792489.1:68678-124050 GCA_000291705.1 Sphaerulina populicola P02.02b
GTACGTAGTACCCCCCCCCCCCCCTCCCGACCTACAACGAGCTTGAAAGCCAATTGACCTAACGCTCTAGCTCTGTCTGTATACCTTATACGCCCCGGGGCGTCCGTAGCCGACCCAAGCACGCGTGATATATCCTACCTATAGGTATGGCGTGCTGGTTGCGTGATGCAGATCAATATCAAAAACAAACCCCAAATTGATGTATTTATGCAGATATGAGTGGGTGAGTGTGCATGATTTTCTTTCCATTGCATGGCTGATTTTATCACTACAGGGCAGGCAGGTTCTTCAATAGGTATCCCTTCCTTCAGCCTTCCCAGTTCTTCAGGCTGTTTCAGTCTGTAGTTGCCCGTTGAGGAGTCCCTTGCTTGGCAGAAGATTAAAAAAAAAACAATAAAATACCTACCTACCCACATTCCTTTGGCACAACTGTCCTGGACCTATCATGGTGATGATGCAGCCCTCAACATCATGCCCCGCTTCTTCTTCTTCTGCGTGTGGTTCTTGTTCTTCTTCTTCTTCTTCTTTGGTCTGTGCCTCTGGCACGAAGCAGAGGTACAAAATGGCCTTCTCTCCTCCTCCTCTTCCTCTTCCCGCGTCGTGTCTTTCATCATGGCTCCTGCGGGCTATACTTCTATCCTTCTGAGCCTCGTCTGGGGCCTGTTCTTCTCGATATCGCCCCAGTCGACCCATGCTGCTGTAGTTGGCCTCCCATCTTATCCATTAGCAGTAAAGTCCCCCTACCTCTCGACCTGGCTGCCAAGTAAGCAGGCTCTGGATGTAGCCAGTGCACAGCCGGAATTCTGGGCGGGACAGGGTCTGAACTGGCCGGTGCTGGCACGCGTCGATGGCACGACGTACGCATTGTTCAATGGCGGCTCGGCAAGCAACGCTGTCAAGGCCGTCACCAAAGGCATCACCTACTCCTCCACGCACACGATTATCCGCTTGTATGGGGGAGACGTGAACTTCACTCTGGACTTTTTCACTCCCGTCTACCCGGCATCGGCAGACTATCTCCTCCAGTCGCTGCCATATTCGTATCTGACGGTGAATGCGTCGGTCGCGGGTGGAAGAGCGGCCAAGCAGGTGCAAGTCTTCAGCGGTATCGACCATACGTGGACGGCGCAGGCAGGAGCGGCACAGATCAACTTGACGACGTCGGGCGATGCGCAATTCTTCTGGTTCTACAATCCAAGACAGTCGTATTATACCGAAAAAGCGGACCAGGCGACATACGGATCCGTGTTGTACGGGAGCCTCAGCAGCAGCAACACGTCGCACGGCATCGGACCGGCGAGCGATCTGTACTCGGAGTTTGCCGCATCCGGCTCGCTAACCGGCTCGACGTCGCCGACATCCGGCACCGGCCTCGTGGCGATTGTGCAAGATCTGGGCGCGGTAAGCGAGACTCCGGTCGGCACCACCGTTGCCGTCGGCTTACAGCGCGACATCGCCGTGCAGTATCTGGGCCGAGACCAGACTTCATATCACCGCAAGAAGTGGCCATTTATTCCCGATGCTATTGACTTTTTCCTGAACAACTACAATCGGGCGCGGGACTACTCGGCCATTCTCGACGACCTGGTGCGCTCCAACAGCGAGGCGGTGTCATGTGACTGGGGCAGTGCGTATGCGGACATCAACGAGGCGAGCGTGCGGCAATCGTTCGCGTCGCTGGAACTGACGGTGCCGAATGACGATCGCTCGGCCGAGGTGTCGGCATTCCTCAAGGAGATTTCCAGCAATGGCAATATGAACACGGTCGACCTCATTTTCCAGTCGTGGCCCATCTTTGTCAGCCTGAACCCGGAATGGATCAAGCTGCAGTTTCGGCCGATTCTGTCCTACCTCGCCTCCGGTCGCTGGCCGAAGCCGTATGTCATCCACGACATCGGCCTCCACTATCCCGTCGCCACCGGCCATGACGACGGCATTGCCGAAGAAATGCCTCTGTTTGAGACGGCGACCATGTTCATTTTGCTGCTCGCCTATCAGCAGTTTTCCGGCGATACCGCATTCGCCGCCCAATACCGGTCGCTGTTTGACGGCTGGGCCGACTATCTCGCCGTGAACGGGCTGTACCCGGCCAGCCAGTTCATTAGCGTCGACGCCATTTCTCCCTCGGCCAACCAGACGGGTCTGGCCGTGCAATCGGCCATTGGTCTCCAAGCCGCCGCCGTCCTGACCGGCAACACCACCTACGCCACCATCGCCGACACCTTTGTCACGACACTCTACAACAATGCACTCGGCCTAGACGGGCCCGACCTGGCCTCTAGCACTCACTTCACGTACAACTACGACAAACCCACCACCTGGAACGTCCTCTTCACCGCCTACTCCGACGTCATCCTCGACCTCCACACGTTCCCCCAAGCCGCCTGGGATCTCCAATCCACCTTCTACGAGTCCGTCTTCCAGCCCTACGGCCTCGCCTTTGCCGGCCCCGTCTCCGACCGCGGCATCCAATGGGGCATCACGGATTGGAATCTCGAATGGGCCGCCATCGCCACCGAAGACCTCCAGAAATCCCTGGTGCAAACTACACACATGTTTATGACGAATGGGAAAAATTCTATTCCCTTTGGAACAAAGTATTTTGTGCAAGGGACTGAGGCCGGCGTGTGGATTGGGAATAAGGCTCGAGGGACTGTGGGCACTCATTTTGCTATTGTGGCTCTTCAACAGGGCCTTTGGGAGTATCCGAGTGCTACATAGTTGGGTATGGTATTCCCTTGCAGAGAACAAAGGATTTCGTTTTCTGGCTTCATATTGTTCTACGCGCGCCCCCCCCCTCAAATCATATGTAGGTATGTACGTGCGTGCTGGCAAACAATCACAGTGACTGGAACCTCTCTCCGGATGCGGAGACTTCTTTTTTTTCACAATGAATCCCAAAAGATTTCTACAAGTGAATAAATATATATCTCAGAAGCATGATTCATCCACCTTCTCCCATCATTCAACAGACTCTCGCATCCTACTGTTTCCCTCCCAAAAGAATATAAAATATAAAATATAAAATAAAATATAAAATAAAATAAAATAAAATGTCCAAAGAGCCCTCCACCACCACCAAAACCTACATCCCTCCCCCCTCCCACACCCTCTCCACCACGCAGCTCTCCAAGCAAATCCGACAATTCCACAGCACGCGCACGCCCTTCCGCATCAACCACAACAGCAGCAACTCGACACGAGCGCGAGCGGCATCAACGCCACAACTGCACATCGGACACCTGCAGCAGATTCTCAGCATTGACAGCGAGGAAAAAAGCGCGTGGGTCGAGCCGAATGTGGCATTAGATGCGCTCGTGCAGGAAACGGTACGCTCGCATGGATTGATGCCCAAGGTCGTCATGGAATTTCCGGGAATTACGGTCGGAGGAGGCTTTAGTGGCGCTAGTGGGGAGAGTACGTGTTGGAGGGAAGGCTTGTTTGATTCTTGTGTGGAAGAGGTGGAGATGATTTTGGGGGATGGAGAGGTGGTTTTTGCAAAGGCTGCTGCTGCTGCTGGGGATGCTGATGGTGATGATGATGAGAGGGAGAGGGAGAATAATAATAATAATGCCGAATTGTTTGATGCGGCGAGGTGTAGTTTGGGGACGATGGGGGTGGTGACGTTGCTCAAGGTGAAATTGGTCGAGGCGCCTGGGGCGGTCATGTTGCGCTATCGCCATGTGAGCAGTTTTGGGGAGATGAAGGAGGGCTTGGTGGGGCTTTGTTGTGGAGATGGGGAAGAAAAGATTGATGATGAAGAAAAGCATGACTTTGTCGAAGGCTTCATGTATAGTCGAGACTCCGGAGTCATCGTCACCGGCCGCCATGTCAATCCCAATTCGGCCACAGTCGCCGAACTTCCTCGAGTACGCTTCGATCGAGCCCAGGATCCGTGGTTCTATCTGCACGCCAAAGAAACCCCCAACTTGCATGCTGATCTTGCTCCCATCCAAACCTACCTCTTCCGACATGATCGCGGCGCCTTCTGGAGTGGAGAAAGTGTCCTGAATTACTGGCGTGTGCCGCACAATCGCTTCACGAGATGGCTGTTCAATCCCATGATGACCGCCCGGGCCATTTACAAAGCCATGTTAGCCGCAGATTCGGGAGATAGCGCCATTGTGCAAGACCTCCTGATCCCCGTCGAGACGTGCGAGGACTTTTTCAACTATGTGGCCGACGAGCTCGAAATCTGGCCGCTGTGGCTCTGTCCTGTTCGCAAGCGTGCAGAGGACAAGGACAGGAACGTCGTCGCCCACCCATTCTACAAGGATACCGGAGATATGACCATCAACTTCGGAGTTTGGGGTCCGCTGCCAGTGGAGGAAATGAACAACAAGTCGATTCGAAGAATCAATCGTCGTATGGAGGAGAAGTTGGGTGAGGTTCGTGGTCTCAAGGTGCCGTATGCTGCCAATCACTATACGGAAAGTGAGTTTTGGAACTTGTGTTATGATCGAAACGAGTATGAGAGATTGAGGAAGAAATGGCGTGCCGAGGCCCTGCCGTCGATTTATGACAAGGTTGCTAGGCATCACAATGAGTCGGAGGATGACGATGGAATTGGACATGATTGGCCTTTGTGGTTGAAGATCTTGTTTAACATCTGGCCTTTTGCGAACCTGTGGCCGCTTGGAGGACTGTTCCAGATGTATGTTGTCTTGTTCAAATAGATAGATGCGTGTAAGATTGTCCGATTCGTACTGCCTCTACTGCGTATACTTGTGCGGGTTCAGACGCAGTCTCTGTAGCACCTTGGGCGAAGCTCGTCATACTCGGCATCAAATAGGTAAAACGTTTGCCACTGCTGGAGACAGTGGTTCCTCCCTAGCAGGCGGCAGATACCGAGGTTGCGTCTCCCCAATGCATCGCTATCTTGAGACGCGTCGTTGATGCTTTCCGAGGCGGGAGTGTCGTCGCGCCTTATTCATGATTCCCGCTTTGCGCTTCCAGAAGGTGATATATCGACGACGCGACTTGTCCTAAATGAATTTGATCTCGATCTTGCGACGTTCACATCCGGGCTTGTCATTATCGTTATTATCGTCGTCGGCGGCGGCAGAGGTGCGCTGTTACTTGATACTACGAGTCTCGGAAGCGCCATTTTCTTTTTGTCAGGTCTGTTGTATGGCTGCTTGCACGACCGGGCAGGGAGGTTATGACATCGGGCGCTGCGAAGGCATTCGAGTTCGGCTGCTGGGCGGTTGAGCTGCACTGAGTGGCTCTTCTAGAAGGCGGCTCCGTGGCTTCGCGTTGACCTTGATATCCATAGATGGCGGAACCTCCGAACAGCTCGTCCATCTGCTTGCGCGACTCCCTTGGCGGACTCGCAGACTGGATGACATGACGACGTCCTGAGGCCGCAAGTAAGGCAGAATGTACACTTCTTAGAGCACGAGCACTACTAGTAGGTCGTCGACTTGTGTGCGTCCCTCGTGAACTACTTCTCACTACCTCCGTCCTGGGCCCCCGCAGTACCGCCGCCTTGTACGGTCTCTTCTCCAAGCACTTTACTGGCAGCCATGAACCTACACGATCATGCATCAGTGATACGCGACAAATTTCATAGCCGTGCAGCGGACCACTCACATTCCTCCGGCATACCCACCCAGCCCTCTCATCCCATCAGCCTGTACAGCCGTCATGCGTAGCAAGTTCTCGAGATCAGACATGTTGGCTGTCAATTGTGCAAGCTGAGAATGCAGGTGCGAAAGCTGACGAGATTTCGAAGCTGAAGTCGGAACAGTAGACAGACGAGAAGTGGACTGAGTCCGAGTGTGGCCTGGCGTTCTTGAAGGATGGGAGGAAGACATGTTGACTGCAATTGTTTTGGGCAAATTGGAGTCTTTGTTGGTTGGTGTCTATGGAGGGAGCCTGGAGGGAGAAAAACCTGCCAACTCGGCCTCGCCAAGCCAAAAGGTACCTAGGACCTGGTAGGAAGATACTCCTTGCCATCACACACATACCTCCTACTCCCCTTCGGCTCCTTTTCATCCGCACCCGCAAAGATGGCAACAAACAAAGTGCGCCTATATACCCTCACAGGCGCCGTAGCAGCCATCACAGCCACCGGAGCCTGGTATGGCGCAGGCCTCAACATGCGCCAAGAATTGAAACAAGTCTGTTATCTCTCCCCTTCTGAGTCCATAATGTATACCTACCTCCCGCCTATTAACCACATGTGTGTGTGCCTACAGGAAAAAGCAAAAGCCTATGGAGCGACACACGAAGAAAAGATCGCACAACTCCAATCCATGCGTCAGCAACTAGTCCATTCGAGAGATGAATTGCAGGCCAAAATCGACAAATTGTCTGGGAAAAATGTCCCGCCAGGGTCAACAACAACAGCAGGAATGCAAGGGACTCTGGAAGGACGTACGAGGACTGCATGATGTTGAAGAACAATAATGGTGATGACGATGAAGAAAATCTTTCATCCTCCCAGACCAAAACGATTATCCCTTTCCCCTCGCCTTCCGCTACCGGAACAATCCAACATTATCACCAACCTACCAACCAGCCAACCAGCCAGCCAGCCAACCGGCCAACCAACCAACCAGCCAACCAGCCAACCAGCCAACCAGCCAACCAGCCAACCAGCCAACCAGCCAACCAACCATCCAACCATCCACCAGATCAAAACCATCCTCAACAAAAAGAAAGAAGGAAAAATGAAACACTCCATCCACATAGAAGAAAGCAACCAAACCTCCTCTTCCCCAAGGCTTTTCCAAGTCACAAAAAGGGAGAAAGAAAAAAAAAGGAATATTAGTACATGTACCTACCCACATGTACCTACCTGACCTACCTTACCGAGGTCAATAAGGTCAATAAGGTATCTACAGGCGCTACCTACCTTACCTACCTTACCTAGTGAAGCTGCTGGGTTGAGTGAAGACGGGAGGAACGGATGGGATGGGATAGGATGGGATGGGATGGGATGGGATGGGATGGTTGTGCAAGCTCGATCAGTAAGGTACATGTACCTATGTGGTTTGTGTCGACGAGCACCTACCTACATAACGTCAAGACTTGCAAACAGGCCGGGTGCACCGGTCGGGCAGTGGATAGGTGGGTACCTAGGAGGTACCTACCTTGCCTACCTTGCCTACCTTGGGTACTTGTGGTTCACGCGCAGCGTCTGATGAGGGCGGCGGCCGCCGGGTGGCAAGTCCGCGCGGAGCCAACAGGCCAGTAAATGGGCGATGCAATGCCAGATGGCGACTACCAGTCATGTATACGAGCACGGACGAACCGACATTGAGCTCGATCGAGTGGAGCTGGACCAAGTCACGGCGTAATGGACAGGAGAAAATACTTGGAAAGGAGAGATGATCAGACTGCGATGCATATACTCTACATTTCTTGCGAATGTCTGTCTGTCTCGGCTCACGCACAGTAAGAAGTCTTGACCACTCCCTAAGTGCCGGTAGCTTTTGGTTGAGGATTCGGAACCAATGTAGCAGGCGTAGCAAAAAGAGTTTTCGGAAAGGTCAGAAGCCATCAGTACACCGTCCGCCATTGACACCTGTATGCACCCCGACCTTGATAACACCGCACTCGCAATTGCAGACTTCATAACTGTCGCCGGTATTCATATCCATGATATTCTTGTCCCATGTCACGCTGAGACACCAATATATTGTGTCTTGGTCCTTTCGTGATCTTTCTAGCTCTGCCGATTGTGTGCTCATCTTGTCTGCAGAAGACCATCTCGAAACACGTGGGTATCAACTCTGTCTCCACGATATTTGAGTGCTCAGCCAGCGTATCTCTTGCACTCCACTGACTTCTGTGGTGGAAGTACTGGTATTGCTACGTATCTCCTATGCCTCAGCTCTTCTATCCCCGAGATTGCATATGCTGCTGTGGCGGCATGGGATACCCGCCGCCTTGCTGCGCGGCTTGCTGTTGTTGGAGATACGCTTGGTATTGCATTGCCTGCTGCTGGTCGGCGGTCATGTATGGCGCTTGCGGTTGGCGTTGTTGCATGCCTTGCGGAGGCATGGCCTGCGGCATCGGCGGCGGCGCAGATTGTTGCTCTTCTGGCGAGTCGACAGCGGACTCTCCATCGACGCCATTAGAGTCGCCGGGATCAGGAGCATTCAAGCACGCCTGCCATCGTTAGCGGGATTCGATCAATGTGAAGTGCGTGTGTGCATAGATGTAGCATACCTGGATCAGATTCTTGCCTTCTGGTTTCGTGACAAGTGGCTGAAGTTTGGGCGTCGTGAATGTGTAGACCAGACCGGTCTCTGAGACGACGAGGAGTAGCACCTGTGTCCCAGTGAGAACTGACAACTCGTAAGCCTGGCATCAAAGGTCAGTATGATATGCTTTTGGTGATGGACGCGACGCGTCGTTGATGCTTTCTGAGACGGAAGTGTTGTCGCACCTTCTTCATGATTCCCGCTTTGCGCTTCGAGAAGGTAATGTGTCGACGCGACTTGTCCTGAATGAATTTGATCTCGATCTTGCGACGTTCGCGTCCGGGCTTGTCGTCGTCATCGTCGTCGTCGTCGGCGGCGGCAGAGGTGCGCTGTCGCTTGATACCACGAGTCTCGGAAGCGCCATTCTCGAGCTCCTCCTGCTCGTGATCGTTGGTGTTGCTGAGGTCCACTCCTTCGGCCGACATGGTGAAGTCACGTCTTGTGCGTGGTCACTACGCTCCTTTGGGTTGCAGGCGGGGCGCGATTACCCAGAGAGGTGTTAGGTGTTCGGCTGGCGAGAGTTTTGTCCGAAGTAGTCGACTCGATGTTTGTGGAGGTGCCAAGCGGGCGGGTAGTCGGCAGTGACGACTTGGGCCAGTATGCGACGGGGGTGGTGGCAGGCTGGCAGCTGGCCGATAGGAAACAATGGAACCGATGAATGCGAGGGGTCCGATCAGCATGCGATGCAAACGGGAGTGGATGCCAGGCTGGAATGTGTGTGTGTGTTTAGCTGTTGTGTGCTGCCGGGCGAAACTGACTTCGCCCCCAGTAGTGCAGACGTGCAGTGCAGTGCGGGTTGATCCTCACCTTTTCAATTCGAGCGACACGACTGCGATGCGGGAGCGACAGGAGGAGAAGTTCCCACTGTGTTGGGCGGACCGGCAGGCGGGCGTTGCGAGGGCGCTGTCTGCACCTGGGCTGGTGCTGACGGGCGTGTGGTGAGTGGTGGTGGTGAGTGGTGAGTTGCTGGTGGTGGTGGTGGTGGTGGTGAAAGGCAGCAAGGCTAAGCTTCTTGTGTTTTGCGTCTTCTGCAAAGAGGTTAGGTAGAGCTGAAAGGGGAAAATCGAGGGAGCGGGCAGCACCACGTTAAGTTAAGAACAACGCAAGGTGGAGCACGGTCCACGGAGAGAGCAGGCAGGCTTGGCGCGGGCGGGAGCAGCTGCAGCACGAAGGCGCCGGCTACAGGCTAGTCTAGTGGCAGTGGTAGGCGGTAGGCGGTAGGCGGTAGGCGGGAGGACTCTACCTCCTAGTAGGTAGGAGGTAGGAGGGACCTCCAGCTTGTATGTAGCAGCTAGGTAGGAGGTAGGAGGTAGGAGGGAGGTACTACCCTGATCCTGACCTGAACTCCCTTCCCTTCCCTTCCCTTCCCGCCGCCCGCAATCCTCGAATTCGCCGTCTCCCGTCCCCGTCGACCCGTTGGCTGCCGTGCCACCCATCACTGGGAGCCGAGCGTCTTCTGGAAGCCTGCCTGCCGCTTCCGTCTGTGCGGAATGTCTGGAATGCACTGTGTTGGTCAACTGTGGTGTGTGGTGCGACCCAGGAAGGCGAGGCTCTGCGTGTCACCGTCACCCGCAACGCAACGCAACGCAACGCAACCACGACTTTTCTGGCCTGTGGCAGCGCGTCGACTAGTGCGAAGCTAATGGAGAAGCACGGAGCGCCCGCTGTCTCAGCTAGATGACAGCTTCATCTGATCTGAACCACACCCAGTCACCTACATGGACCTCCTACCTCCTAGCCTTGGCCTCGAGTTCGACACTCACAAGTACCTCCTAGGAGGTAGGAGGGAGCCATTGTGACAGACGCCACAGAGGCTAAGTCCGAGCAATGCTGCAGTCAGTATATATTGCACTTCACGCGAGAACAACTGGTATGCTGCGATTTGATGAGAATATGCCACATTCAGTCTCAAGCATGCATGGGAGGAATTGTCGCGAGAAGCCTCCCCTCCCATGCGGCCGGACCTCTGACGCTCGTCGTATGTATGCGTCGCAGTGTTTTGACTCTGCCGAATACTTCTATCTCGAGTATGTACAGTACATCACCCTGCCACGTGTAGCAATGCCTCGCAGGCGGAGGCGGATAGTGCTGAGACTCCAGTTCTGTTCGACGTTTCACCCATAGGTATGCGTGACAGCACGGGATTGAGGTCGAAATGAGGTCGAAATAAGGTCGAAATCGTCCCGGCCCCACTGAAGAAAGGAAAGAAGATACGGCTGGTTCGCATCTGGTTCGCATCTGGTTCGCATCTGGTTCCACGAAGAGTCTGCTGCATATGTCCCACCAAAACAGGTAGTCATCTGGCCCTCCGAGCTGGGAACAAGGCAGTCTGCTCAGTTCCGGGAGGCTTCCATCGCATCAGTCGTTGGTAATCGCCATGGCCTGAGAAGTCTGGCAGCTTCAGCCCAGCCATGGGCTGAAGCTGGATAAGATGTATTCCTTCATCTTCGCGACTCCTGATTTGGGCATTTCACACTACAGCCTCAGCCAGCGTCTCCTCCTGTCTGCTTGGCCACATCCACTTCTTGAAATCCTGGTAGCTCCATCTGCTCACAGCTTCCTTGACACTCTCTTCCACCCTTTCCAGCTCAGATCGCGGCGCAAACTTTGCCGTGGCCTTGACGCAAGTCTTCCCGTCCATAGTCTCCAACACAGCAAGATATTCGTGTCCCTGCACCGGCAGCCTCACATTATCCTTGCTCGTCCACGCTGGCTGCACACGTATAACATAAAAGCTGTTGGCATAAGTCGGCTTCACATAATCCATGCTCAACTCCACTGGCTCTTCAGGAATAGCCTCGACAGCCTGTAATGTAGCATGCTTCCCTGTCCCAGGCAGCCTTTGAGGTTTCGCGGCAGAGGTGATGTCGCCATCCCCTCCAGATGCCAGACTCCCTGCTAGAGCAATCTTTTCCACCAAAGCGGTTGCGAGCAGGCCACCATGTGTGACGCCTGGCCATCCAGAAAGCGCACCGCCAAACCATACAATGGCGACCAGCTTTTGATCGTCTCGATCCCAGAATACTCGTTCCACGCCGAGCCCTTTCGCGCCTTGCAAAGCATCGATGAGTCGATCGTGGAATGGTAGTAATGCTCCCACGCCAGCAGCTGTCCCATCAGCGCCAGGGGCAGTAATCGGCGGTACAATTTCGACCCATCCGCTTTCTTGGCCTTTGAGCTGTTTGGAAACTCCCAAGCACCTCCCTCGCAGTACCTTTACCTTGAACTCCTCGTCGATGCGCTTGTTCAGGTCGGCAATCAACACATTATCTTCATGTGTGCCGACTTGGGGCATGGGAGGGGGCGCGATGAAGTTTGTGGCGACGCCGCCGAGGACCAGACCGAGTCCTAGACCGAGACTGACCGTGGTGATGCGATAGCGCCGGAAGAAGGATGGTTTGGACGGTGATGGCCTGGGTGACGGTGATGGCCTGAGAGACGGCGTTGACTCATGGCGGCGGGAGAGATGCTGGTAGCGGAGTGAGAGGTGCGGACGAAAAGACCGTGGGCGGAGGATGCGACCGGTCGACATGGTTCGGGAGACCGAGGTGTGAGTGCTACAGAGAGAAAAGGTCCGTCAAGCTTCTAAAGTGACTAAGGTAGGTAGGTAGACGGACGGGGCTTTGAGCCGCGCAGAGCCACATCGCCCACGCGGCCCGCTTCGTGGCCCTGCGTGACAATAGACTTCGGCATTCGTCCGACCGACTTCGACATACGTAGACTCCGACATTCAGACTCCCTCCCTCCATTGCAAACTACATGTACCTATTTCTCTCTACATGGACCTCAAAGTGCTGCATGTAGAGAATGGAGCAGAGTCCACTCACGCAACAATCGAGGCCAGATACCTTCGAGCCTAAAGTGGTCGGCTTGTATAGATATCTATTCAGAGTGAGAATGGTATCAGATACAGCCAAAGGAGTGCACTGATCCGCTTCCAGGACCACGAGGACGACGAGAAGGACGATGCTTTCTGGACAACTTTGTTCCTGCTCAAGCCAGACTTGACCTCGCTGAAAGCGATCCTCGAAAATACCGATGTGGATTTCCTGTTGCTTCACCAGGTATGTATGCGTGCACGAGAGAATCATGGTGGAGCTAATTCTGAGAAGCATCTACCGCAACAATTCATTTTGAATGCCTTGGATGTAGTCAAGGCTGGGCAAGGTCCCGCCGATGAGAATGCACTAGAGGTTGGTATACGACCGTCTTTCGCGATGAATCTTCAGTTGATGACTTAGACATTGACAGTGTTCTTCGCTGTTGTGCTATCGAAGCGATTCACCAATCCCAGCTCGGACGTGATCGAAGTGCTGGCAGGTCTCGACAACGTCGACACCGTCTTCTTCGAACTCGTTGGAACTCTGGACCATGCTATCAAAGATGGGCGAACCAGTGAGTATTAGACATCTGGAGCTGAGGGGACCCCAAGCTGATAGACATCAGCCGAGCTGCGACAAAAGGCCGTTCGTATGGCGATTGCAATAGTCGCCGGTGGCTATCAGACTGCGTTGGTGTCTTACTTCGTGCAAAAGGACTTCTTTCCGGCACTCATGAAGCTTCTTCACCAGCTGGACAATCCTCTGCACGCCTCCGAACCACTCTTATTGACTGGTCTGCTGGCCAATTACAACAAGTTCGAGTCAAACAACCAGTACCGAACCCGCTTCGCCGACTTTGTCAACGAAGAGACCATGGTCAAAGTTATCGAAAGCGTGGCGTGGACTACTACTGTGCTCCGAGAACGTTATATTGCCATTCAGGACGACACGCCTGTCGGATGGAGCATAGGCAGCACACTATCCTACGTGGGCCTTGGGGCGTTGGCGGGTGCGAAACCGGCGCCGATTGCGTTGACTGAAGAGCAGCAAAAAGAAGCATTCGCTAAACAGTGAGTTATCCGACGGCTGTATGCGCTATCCGGACTGACGCGTGCAGGCCTGCCAGCGAGGCGGCGACATTGCTCGCGGTTTACGATTTTGCTCTCTCGAACAAGCTGTTCTGTCATCACTTCATCTCACTCCCTCCCGCTGCAAAAAGTCAAGATGCATCATTCAGCAGTTTCCTGTCATTGTCATCATATCTCGGGAATCATGCGTACAGAAGTGCTCGAGCTAGCTCCTACGCTTACTTGACGCTGTTGGTCATCTTAAATCTGGTCGAAGATCCCGTACTGGCTAAGCTACTCTGCGAAACGACGACATCCGTGCGGCTATGCAGACAACGGGCCCCTTTGCTTCCTCCACCTAAGCGTGACCGGCCATACATTGCTGCCATACTCGATTTGATGATGGACAATGTCAATCACAATCTACGCAAGAATCTTGACACAAGCTTCTACCGTCAAAGCTTTGCAGTGCTATCGAGAGTAGTGGCCTTTTTAGCGAAATCGCACACCAAGCTCTCGTATCACTGGTCTGAGCTCTGGCGATCAACTCTGTCGTTCGTACGCTTCTTGACGACATATACAGACGACCTACAAAGGTTGCCGGCCATCCTGGGACTTGTCGATGACTCCGTAGAGTTGCTATCTATCGCCCTCTCCAATGGTGAAGCATTTCTGCCAGATGCTGGCGCCTATGATGACCTCTTCTACAAGCTTGTCGAGTCTGGCGATGCTTTGACAAAACTTCGCAACGCGTATGGCCTGGCTAAGCCCAAGGAGAACAAGCCGATCAACACACTGATCGGCGTGTCGAAGCACTACCAGGAGCTCATTGAATCGCAGAAGAGCAAGAGCATCATCCTGACGCCCAGAGAAGTCGACAAGATTATCAAACAAGGTTACGATACTCTCACAATTGAGACAAGGGACAGTCCTGAGCAACCGACCGAGAAGTATCGGGAGGCAGATCATAAGGTTGCACTGAAAAAGATTGCTCGAGTTGCTGTTCTGGATGCAGCTTCGTTGGTATCATAGCGAGCCCTCAGGCTGTGCAGTCTTCCAGATCGATCCCATATCTATCCAACGATGCTTGGTAGGACATCAAGCAGCTTTCAATTCCCTCTCGTCGTAAACTGCTCCAGCGCGTCTTCCAGAACATCATAAGCCCACTCGAGACATTTCGTCATATTCCCTTGCGCACTTTCCGGCATAGCCTTGATGCCTAATTCCCTCACCACATCCTCCTTCAACTTACCTTCCACATCGCCCTGCTCAAACAGGAAAGCATGATCTTTGACATAGTTCGGCCACACAATCTTATCAACATACCCCGGCGGATCTTCCCAAAAGCCTTCTAACGTCACATACCCACTGCGCCCGTCTCGTCTCGCCTTGGCGGTTTGGTAATCTGTTCGCAAAAAGAGTTTCACATTGAGTAAATCTCTAATCTCCTTCATGCCTTCCGAGTACAGTAGAAAACCGTCGCAGAGCAGGATCGGAGGTGCGTCGGCATACATCCATTTACTCGCTTTCCATTTCAAATCCTCGATGAGCGCGTGATCGACGTCGACTTTGCCCACGGAGTTTTGGTCTTCTTTGGATGTGACATCTGGAGGTGAGACGCCGTGTGCACCAATGTATTGCAATGCTGAAGAGAAAGCGGGGAGGTTGATGGATTCGAGGCAGTCCCAGTCTGCGATGGAGTGGTCTGGGTGGAGGGGGATTTGGTCGTCGGTCTTGTAGAAGTCGTCTTCGTGGAGAATGAAGGCTCGGGGGAAAATGTCTCGCAGGATTCGAGCGAGCGTGGTTTTTCCTGAAGATGAGACTCCGGATATGCCGACAAGGAGGGCCTTGGTGTCTTCTCTGGGTGCCATGGCAGGGGCTGGGGGGTGCGGTTCAGTTTCACAAGTGAAGTGTACGGAATATAGCTACAGGTATGCACATATTAATGTAGGTACTCAGGTGAAGCTCAGGTACCTACAGTGAAGTGAGCTAAATAATGGAGCTAGAACTCTAGTGGCTGGCGGCTGTCGGCTGCGCTTGTAATTTGCCCTTCTTCTCCAAGTTCCATCCTGTTGCTGCTGCTTGCTGTCCAAACTTGACTTCTTCCTCTCTTCTTCTTCTTCATCAACACCAACCACCATCGCGAAACCGTCTCACGTCGTAATACTACACACCGAACGCCTCCCTCAATCAACGACGAGAACTAGAGATCCGCATCGCGTGCGACACGCTCGACACCGCGTGCCAACATGGCGCAACAAGCTGCCCCCGACATCACCCAAATTCTCGCCGCATTGGGTATGCATCTCTGTCGCAGGCACAGACACGACGACAACGGCGTTCACTGACAGTTACCTAGCCCAGTCGCAACCCGCCGCTCCAGCTGCACCGACGCCGCAGGGCCTTCCTCCCCACCAACCGCCGCCAGGATATGGTCAGCCTGGAGTGGGCGCACCACCGCAGCAGCCCTACTTGCCTCAGCCTTCGAACACCGGCAGTGTCGATCTGAGCCAGATCCGTCCTGTCAATAGTGGTTCCGTCAGCATTCAAGACGCCATCGCCAAAGCGCGCAACATTGCCGAGAACCGTGGCATATCTTCATACGACCCCCGTCAACAGTCAGCAACACCGCGCGAGGACCCCAGAAATTCACGTTGTGGCTATCAGAAATCGCGCTCCCGATCTCGCTCTCCATCTCGACGCGACAATTTCAGCGCGAACCCCTACCGCGACGAGCGCCGAGAGGATCCCCGACGAGGCAGCTACCGCCGCTCTCCGAGTCCAGATCGTTCAGGAGGCAGAGGTGGAGGTCGCAGCAGTGATAACGGCGCTGATGCAGAGACCATCCGCGTCAAGTCTGGCTTAGTGGGACTGATCATCGGGCGCAATGGAGAAAATCTCCGCAAGGTAGAAGCTGAGAGCGGCGCGAGAGTTCAATTCGTGCAGGCAAAGGACTCGCATGTCGCAGAGCGTCAGTGCACCATCACTGGAAGTCAGCGGTCCCGAGAGGCAGCAAAGAACGCTATCTTCCAGATCATCGAGGAGAACGGCGGCACTCCTGTCGCGCAGGAGAAGGGCGCGTACACCCCAGGTATGCCCGGCCGCGCCAAAGTCAACCTTCCGGCGTTGCGCGACGGCGAGGCAAGCACACAGCTCATGGTCCCTGACAAGACTGTTGGCCTCATCATCGGACGAGGAGGCGAGACGATCAAGGATCTTCAGGAAAAGAGCGGCTGCCACGTCAACATTGTTGGCGAGAACAAGAGCGTTAACGGATTTCGCCCCATCAATCTCATTGGCAGCGAGCGGGCTACCGCAACGGCTCGAGAGCTCATCCTGGACATTGTGGAAAGCGACAGCCGCAACGCGAGCTCTGGTCCTTCTCGCGACCGAGGTTTCGAACAGACTCCACGCAATGGAGGCGGTGGAGGCCGAGGCGGGCTTGGTGGCGGCGATCATTTTGAGAAGACGATACGCGTCCCCTCCGAAGCTGTTGGTATGATTATTGGTAAAGGCGGCGAGACCATCAAGGACATGCAGCGCACCAGTGGCTGCAAGATCAACGTGAACCAACCGCAGCCCCCAGATGTGGAACGCAGCATCGACCTGGCAGGCGACGCTCGTTCCATGGAGGCGGCTGAGCGTATCATTTGGGAGAAGGTCGAAACCGTGCGCCAACGTGATGCCGCAGGTGGCCGAGGCGGCAAAGGTGGTGGTGGAGGTGGACGTGACCAAGGCCCACCGCGTGCCTACGATGCATACTCACAAGTGCAAGCTGTGCCAAGCTACGGACAGTACAGTACACCAGCACCCCAGATGCCACCCCAGGTGCCGGCATTCCAGATGCCATCCGTGCAACAGCAGCAGCAGCAGCAGCCTGTTAGTGGCCAGTCTGCCGTGGACCCAGCTGCGTACGCTGCCTGGTATGCGCAGTGGTTTACGCAGCAGTACCAGCAAAACGGCGCTGCTCACCCCGGAACACAGTGATACGTTGAGCCGAACGCAATGCTCGTGACGCCGATGAGATGATAACGTGATGGGGAGCCAGTCGACTTACGCTTCTCCCTGCGCTCAGCAGTTGACTGATCTCCTACGATGATACCCGTGTGTGGTGGTAACACATGCGCATGATGTCGCCCGTCTATGAGCCCGACATGATGCCTTTTGTTGCCGGAATGATGCGCCTGTCGTACGCTGAACGCTTTTCGCCCGGTGCCTTCGATCGAAATTGACTGGTGAATGATGAGGTCGACGTCTACTGAAGCTCACTGGACATGATGATGTCTGCTATGGTATGCATGCCTTGTTTCGGGCGCTCGTCTGTGGTGGACCGCACTCGCTGACGTTTTTTGATGTCGATGAAGCCTCGTCGCAATGACTTGAGGTTGGTAACCTGGCCTGCTCGGCTCGCGTTTCAGGGCAGAGGTGCCTCTGCTGGCACAATGTAATCCGTACAGCGCTCCATTCGCTCGCGTGGGAGTTCTCGCAGCTCCCTGGTACCAGTTCACTTGTGTGGCAATGGATGAGATGGCATTATATGCGAGCGTGGGAACTGACTGCATCTGCTCGCTGCTACCTCCTGGACTAGAGCACTGATGCACCTATGCGAATATGCGATGCAACAAAAATGCAAATCCTCTTCTCATACCGTACCGTCGTGCCTTGTTTCCCAGCCCCCATCCATTCTATCTGTCCCTGTGCTGTCTTGATATCTCCATGTCCTGATGTCCCGACGTCTTTGATATGAGTCTTTGATATTCCAATCGGCGCCAAGAAAAGAAGCGGTTGGATGCGTTGCTGCAGCAACAGCCGTGCCGCGTTGGGGACACGCGCCGAGGACGTGACTTGCAATCGTCCTGTCCTGTCCTGTCCGGTCCAGTCGACCACCTGATGAACAATCACGAAGCCTTTGGTACGCCGGCATTCTCCACCAGCGTATCGCATCTGTGCCTCCTCGTGCGCATGTAGCCATCGTCTGGCCACGGCGTCTGCGACATACCGGAGCATACTTAGCGCTACGACATGGCAGAGATCGGAACCATAGCGACAGCGACAGCGACGACCATAGACTCACTACTACCCACGAACAACGCTCTTTGACTCGAGAGGAGCATCTTGGATCTTTTGGAATAGCGACCCATCAGGAGACACATACCCGGGGAGACCGTGTCAAAGACACTGTCAGGCGCATCATGGCTGCGGTCGCACATCCTTCGCGACCAGCTTTCCGCAGAAATTCGCCCTTGTCGGGATTTGGACCCCATGGCTTCTCTGCCGATGCGCCCATGATCAAGCGCATTGAAGTGGGCGACGATAGCGATTCCGACGACGAGCCTCCGCCTGCGATCAAGTTTTCCAAAGTCACGCAGGCACTACTGGCAGATGCAGGCGTGCCATCTTCTCCACCGCGCCAGGCGCCAGCAGGGGCGATACCGCGCTACAACCGATCAACAAGCGCTGGAACAGCCGGGCTGGACACTCCTAGTAGGGTGCCTGGTCTCAAGGTTGTACGGCGCAGCCCTCCTCCTGGCAGTCACGATCAACAGGATCGGGGCACGCCACTGCGAGTGGTGCATCTGGGCGCGAAAGGGCCGGCCTCCGCAAAAAGATCTATCAGCATTTCAGGACCATATCCCAATCGTGGGATCAAACGAGATCCCACGCCCGAGACGAACGTCAGGCCGGAGGTTGTGACACCTGCCCCCGCACCGCGTGCCATCCGGGTGGTGACCCGATCTCGAGCGGGGAGTAACGCTTCGCAGGACGAGCCTGCACATATGGTGTCCTCTTATAGCAGACCTGGTTCACGTAATGACACGAGAGCGGCGCCGGACACGAACGAAAGAACGAATTATAGGTCAGAGCTAGCACGCAGCACTTCTGCACAATATGTGCCCGAAACCGTATCCAGATATGGGACCTCCACAGCCGCTAGATCACGCAATGCGTCCGCTGAGAGCGCAGTGCCTCCTGGGTCGCAACGGGTGAAAAGGGCGCCCATGACAGGCTCTTTCCTGAAGAGTGGCCCAATCCGGCGGGGCTTCAAACGAAGGGACAGCGAAGAGAACAACTCTGCCAATGATGAAGGACCGCACGGCTCATCCTCTCAACCGAGCGCTTCCTCATATACGCCGCAGGATAGGAGCATGTCTCAGCTCGATGGTGCGCGAAGTCGAAGTGGGAGCGTGAACACCCGCGCAACCTCAGTGGAACCAGTGTCGATTCATGACTTTGCGCATCGGAGTCAACCATCGCAGCATTCACGGCCACCATCACGACAAGCAGAATCTCGTCTTTCCAGGAGCCAGACGCGTAGCGACTCGAAGCCTCCTTCGCGTCAGACGAGCCGAGAACCATCGCATAATCGGCAACCTAGCGCTGAGCGACACCAAGTACGACGACAACCCAGTAGCCAACAAATAACTGGTTCTGCACTGTCCATGCAGCAGCAACGACGACCAAGTATTGGACAGAGCCACATGGACTCGGCAGCGGAGCATAATCATCACCAGCGCATGGCCAGCTATGCGCGTGCCAATTATCGATACGATCCCCCCAAAGTACACACTGATGCATACGAGGACCAAGAGAACATGCCACCCCCCACTTTCCGACGCAACAAAGACCAGGAGTTCAAATATCTGGGCAAACCTACAATGTCAGTAATGTCAGACGACGAGAAGTTGGATCGCCGACATGTTGAAGAAACGCCGGTCATTGTGTCTCAGCAGGAGCCTCGGAGAGCTTTGGGCGCTATCAGTGGCAACACACCGCATCGAGCAGCTCCTGCACCTCCACCGAAAATGAGTGTTCTCGATGCTGCTACTGCCAGGGCGGGTGCCAGCACGACCAAGACTCGCAAGAAACGCACTCATATTGTTGTCAAAGGCAAAATTTTCACGCAAATGGGCAGGATTGGTAAGGGCGGTTCCAGCGAAGTTTACTGCGTAATGGCAGAAAACTACAAGACGTTTGCGTTGAAGCGTGTGAAGCTTGAAGATTGTGACGAGACAGCCGTTCGAGGCTACAAAGGCGAGATTGACTTACTGAAGAAACTGACCGATGTTGAACGCGTGGTCCGACTCTACGACTGGGAGCTGAATGATGAGAAGAAGGAGCTTCTGGTCCTCATGGAGAAAGGCGACACTGACTTTAATCGCATCTTGACACTTCGGCTGAATGGCACAGACGCTCGATTCGATGGTGTCTTCACGAGATACCACTGGAAGGAGATGTTGGAGTGCGTTCAGGCCGTTCATGACTACGACATTGTCCATTCCGATCTCAAACCCGCCAACTTCCTGCTGGTCCAAGGACGTCTCAAATTGATCGACTTTGGCATCGCGAATGCAATCGACACGGACAATACCGTCAATGTACACAGAGACTCCCACGTGGGCACACCAAATTACATGTCACCCGAAAGCATCACGGACACCAACGCGACTGGTAAAGACGACGCTGGACGACCCCTGAAGAAAGATATGCGCATTGGGAAAGCATCCGATGTCTGGAGTCTCGGCTGCATTCTATACCAGATGGCCTATGGCCGGCCCCCTTTCGCCCACATTGGGAACCAAATATCCCGAATCATGGCCATTACGAATCCTCGACATGTCATTGAATTTCCCGAAATTGGTGTCGGTGAGGTTCCCATCCCATCGACGTTACGAGGTATCTTACGGAGGTGCTTGAATCGCGACCCCGACAAGAGGCCTTTGATTAAGGATATGCTTGGAGAAGCTGATAGTTACCTGAACCCCGAGGGCATGGGCAATGCAGTCTTGATGGACGAGGCCCTGCTCGGACAGATTATCAACAAAGTCTTGGATCGTTGTCGGGATCCTGGAAGGGGGGTTCCTAGCCCGGATGAGGCCATGTTGTATCCGAAAAGTTTCATGATGAAAATCAGGGAGATGCAGGAAGGGAGGTAATTATGATGCATCATGTGTCTTGTCGAGAGACGTGATGAAAACCCTACAGCAGCCAGTGTGAAAGGAGAAAGGGGGAAGGCCAATAATATTGGAATGAGCATTCTTTGTGGGACTTTTTGGGTTTTTTTTGAACTTGTTAGATCAACCAAGCACACGCTTTTTATTTGGGGATTGGTTTTTTTTTTCTCCTTCCACTTTTTTTTCGGGGGGGGGGGGTGATAGATGATAGATCTTGGCAGCGACTGCATTACAGCGTAGGAGCTTTGTAGGGGGGTGTTTTTTCTTTTCCCTTTTGGGTTGTTGTTTCTTGTTGTGGAATAAAATTTTGTTCAATCGGGTTTTACCTACCTTACCTATACATGTACCTAGGTTATTGTACGAAAAGAATGAGAACAGGAAGGGAGAGAGAGAGAGAGAGAGAGAGAAAGAGCGCTTGCCTTGCCTTGCCTTTTCTTTTCAATTTTTTCAATTTTTTGTTGTGCATAAGATAAGGTTACTACTAGGGCATGCAATATTCTTTTCCTTTTCCTTTTCTTTTCTTTTCTTGTCAGGATATAGGTATCTATCCCCTACAGAAGTTTTCCAGAGAAGTGTCAAGTTGTTCTTCTCTTTTCTTTTCTTTTATTCTATTTGTATTCGGGGGAATCTAAAGTATATGGCTGGCACGGTCCCCCTTCGTTTTTGGTAGGTAGCTACTACCTATAATAGGTACAGGTTCCTTACTACCTACTAGGAGGTACCTAGTATAGGACAGTGCACTCCTCTATCTCTAAGACTATTTCGTTCGTAGTAGACAGACAGAGAAACCAAGCAAGCAAGTTAAGGACATGCTGCTGCGACTCCGTCAACTTTCACTCGAACAAGCTAGCTCTTCTCTCTCCGAGATGGAATCAAGGCACTAAAAAGATACGTGCACTCATCCTTCTCCCACATTCCACATGTACCAAAAAAATCACGTTCGTCCATCCGAGGTTTCTACGTCCAAGGCATTGGTTATGACTGGCTCCCGAAGTGTGGCACACTAGACAATGTTCGCGGAGTTAGCTCCAGGTTGTTGACTCGCTCCTCACAGCTTTGGTACAGTGGTAGGGTCCGGGGTAGGCTCGGATTCTCCGATCATCGACATGACCACTCGGGAGCAAAAGTGAGCTACTAAGGTACCTCCTAGGTGTTTGAGTTCTTGGCAGCGGTGGCGGGCGCGGATCTGTGATAATTCCTCGCGCTATTGCATCTATTGCAGAGCATATTTGTAGATGATGGATGGAGGAATTCATAAGTCCAGAGAGTGTCTGTTTCCAGTTTTGTGCAGGTCCAGGCACACTTGCTTGTTGTTGGCGAGACTCGGAGCATCCTAACATTTGCGTGCGTTTCGGCAGCAGCAATGTGACACAGACTCACGTTCTCACAATCTGGCCTGCACTCTCTCGCGCAATTATTGCTGAGTATGATGCAAAGCCTCCTCACTCGTTCGCAGCACCGCCCTCCATCTTCACATCCTTTTTGTTCCCAGCCTCCTCACTGCTCGGGGCCAAGTCACTCGAGCTATCCGACCACAGACTCCTGCTTTGCGCCTCAACTCCCCTCATAGCCTGTGCAACAATCTCCAACTTTTGCACGACCTCCCTAACACCTCCGTCCACCTTTCTGAAATACGCCTCATTAGCCGCTCGCCTCTCACTCGCCAATTTTATATCTTGCTTCGTCTCATCCTCCAACTGCGACCTCCCACTCTTACTCGTGACATCCGGACCACTCTGCGCACTCTCATCACTTAACGCGGTACTCGCCGTCGTGGAAACGGAAGCATCTGTATCTCCTCTATTCCTCCCTGGGATCACACGATCTTTAGCGAGGGAATCAGCGCCTTTAAATCGATCGGACATGTTCTTTTCGTTGCTCTGTGCTTGAGTGGGATCTGTTTCTTTTTCATCTTGGTTTCCCCTACCCCAAGCTCGTGCTAACTCGACTTGTGCTTTCCTCAAATCCTCCAAAGCACGAGCGTGTGATTCTCCAAAAACATGAGTGGAGCTTTGGGCAGTGAGTTCGACTTCGTTCAGGGTATTCTGCATCTCTTTCCATCTCGTCTCGAGGCTTCGTTCTGAGGCTTTCTTGACGCTGGACTTGTGCGTATGGGGGCTGTTCTCGGAATCATCCTCGGAGATGGGCTGCTGTTGTTGAGTGTTATCGATGGCGTTTCGGGAGCGGGGGAGACCTGATTTGTGGCGCGAGATGGGATCGCGTTCGAGGTTCAGAGTTGCTTCGGCAGGTTGCTGGCGGCTAAGGGACAAGTTTGATGCGTTGCGTGACGGAGGCGCGATGAAGAGTGTCGGAGCGGGGAGTCGATTGGGTTTCGTGTTAGCAGTCGGCGATGGTTTGTGCGGCGTGGTGGTGGCCATGCTGTCGTCTGGCCTAGTCTCGGAGACTTTGTTATCTACCTGTACGTTAGATCACATGGTGTGTTATGTGTAAGTGTTGGCAGTTGCTGTTTAGGTAAAGTTGTTCCAGCAATCACCTTAGACTTTGCCAAGAACTCGTATTCCAGGCACGCTCGAAGTTGTTAGAGCCGCCTACCGCCGCTTGCGCCGGAAAGCAGAAAGAATAATGAAAATTGCGTAGTGCTGAGAGGGAGAGAAAACTGCGACGATTGACGTGGAGAATTGCCTTGGACTACGAACAGTGCATCATATACGATCTGGACGCGAGTCAGATATCAATCACAACAGGTTCCTTAGCTCAGTTGGTTAGAGCGTGGTGCTAATAAGGCTTCCTTGCCTCCAAACGCCAAGGTCGAGGGTTCGACCCCCTTAGGGACCATCAAATATGGTGCTCTACCACTTCGACTTCACTGTCGTCGACCAGTCTTTTTTGTCTTTTCTTGCCTGTCGGTGGTAGATTTTACGTTTGATCTAAGCCAAAAGGCAAAGACAGCTGATCCACAGGTTCCATCCAAGCAGTCGTTATTGGCTACTGCTACAATCTATTGGAAGCACGCCACAGCTAAGAATAACAGCGCAAACCTGCTTTCTGACACCTGGATTCCACTCTTCGCAGGGGTGGGTAGACGGGCCTATTGTCGAGATCCGGAAGACATCAGTTGAAGGATGTCCAGGCACCAACTCAACGAGAAAATTCATCTGACGTGCTTCGAGCATACATGAGTGCGCCAGATGGCATGCGGTACATGCCTGGTGAGGGCATAACGGGCGTGTTCTCAGCATTACATCGATGCCGCAAACGAGATCCCTTTTGACGTCCGGCTGTCGAACACAGGCACGGCTGCTTGGTCTTCTCCTTCTGGCTGGCACAACGATTATTAACCTTTGGTGGATGTTCCTGCGCAGTCCAGTCTCACACCCACGTGAAGCCTCAAGCGGTGTCCTGTCCAGCGCTACACAGATATGGCAAATAGCTTTTGAGCCTGATCAGAAAACGGCCGATCTTGCACAGGCTTGGCGCGACACGAATCCAGCCAGTCCCTACACCTTGCTGACTCGAGAGACTGCGGATCTTATCGTGGCGACTGAATACGTGCAACGGCCCGACGTTCTCCAAGTCTGGCAAGCTATTAGGCCTCGGGTTCTGCTCTCCGACTACCTCCGATACCTGGTCCTGGGAGCTCGAGGTGGTGTCTATACTGATCTTGACACAATACCCTTGCGACCGATCGAGACTTGGATTCCACAGCGATTTAGATCTAAAGCTCGAGTGGCCATCGGCCTGGAGTTTGATCAACGACAATCAACAGATCCGAGCGATCACGGGTCGATGCAATGGAATGGCATGACATTCCCGGTCCAGCTCTGCCAATGGACCATCTACAGCAGTGCTCGGCACCCTTTGTTGCAGGCCATGGTCGATCAGGTCACTCACGAGCTTCGTCTACAGGCTAGCATTGCTGGTGTTGAACTGAGTGATCTCGAACTCAGCGATCGAGATGTTGCACGTATTACTGGTCCCGCAGCTTGGACCAGGCTGATACTGCACCACCTATCATCTACTACTAGCGGGTTCACGTGGAGGAATCTGAGTGGCATCGCAGATCCTGTATTGTTCGGAGACATTTTGATACTTCCCATCAATGCATTTGGCAGTGGGCAGGAACATTCTGGCAGCGCGGTGGATGGCGCTGCGGATGACAGTGCCAATGTAAGGCATCTCTTTCATGGTTTTTGGAAGCACTCATCGGACATCTGATGGGATGGCCCGGCAGCCTTCACGTGGCGAGCGCTCGCGCAAGGCTTACGCGACTTGAAGTATATTGCACAAATCAAGACGAGCCTTCCATTACCAGGACTGAACGTCATGTGCGTGATCTTGCTTTGTTTTCTTACGATACTATGGCCATGTTGCAATCTCGACTTCAGATCCCCAGACCAGTACTTCTCGGTAACCTTAATCCTGCTTGATCTTGTTGTTGGTTCTAGCATGATACGATGGCTACGCTCAAGCGGGTAAGCAGGGCAAAGAACGCGACATGGTTTTCGTGGCCTTCTCGTCGCACATATATAAAGACTCAGTTTCCCATTTCTAGGTACACTTCAATGCTCTCGGGACGTGGTACTAGTTTCTTGCAGCTCAGTCCTGTATAATGGTATGCGACCCAACCATTACCGTCTTCCTCAAAGAACATCCACAAAAGTGTGCAGAGTCACACATTATACTGCTGTCGTTAGCGAGGGACGGTCCTATTGCGTGGAAGCTGGTATACACGTACCAATTGGGCTCCCCGCGTCGACAATGATACCACCATCGGCATGACTCGCAAGTTACAATGTCGCAGGTATCGGGCGGTATGGGGGGCAGTGATGGGGTTGCGGACGGATGACCTGTTTTGTAGACCGTCGTGAGCTCGAAGATCTGGCTTGTCAAGGTAACAGTGACGGTGCTTGTTGGCTCGTCGGCAAGCGGTATCTGCTGGAACGCCCGATGATAACGTTGGTGTGGGTTCGCTCGCGAGAGATGGCACAAACACAGCAACACTGCGATCGGCAACATCATGTCGATACAGTCCTGGAGCACAGTCCGTCGTGGGCTTTTATGAGGCTCCACGAGATATGGGAATTGGAAACTCGAAAACCGGGATTCCACCTGGTGTGCTATTCGAAGCCTACGAATGGACGCAGATCTCCAGATATCAGTCTCCGAAATTCGTGGTCGTGACAATGGACAGAGTCATCGGAAGTATATCTTCTGTCATGTTGACAGTGAACATCACTCCAGCCTCAACTTCCACGAACATGACGTTCCGATTCAGCATGAGCATCGAGATGAGCTCGAGCAGGCGCCTTGCTATTTTCAGCCATCAAGTCCAATCAAGATGTCGGCAGATGTTGAAAAAAACGCCACGAGTGCTTGGACGCAAATTCAGCAGAATCGCGGAAGAGCCTACTACGCTTCCGCCTCCATACTTCCCAACGCCAGCTCTTCCACTTATATCAGCTCCACTGGCAGATGGCTTCGATGCCTGGTACGAAGCTCGTCCCGCGAATGCTGCGTCGAGTGATCTTGGCACAACACAATCAGTGGTATCGTCTCTCGAAGAAGATTCGCCAATTGACAGGGGCAGGAGCCGGGCAAGGCCTCAGGAGAACTTCTACCGCGGAGATAGCTGTATAATGCGACCGCGTGTACCGTATATTACGGTCCAGGACTACTCGTCTAAGCAGCAGCAACAGGTCCATTGCGAACTAGATCCAGGAATGACTTGCGTGGGTTTCTGAGACGTGGGCAAGGTGGATGAACTTTGAGAGTCGAGGAGGGCGCCATGTACGGGACTTCGGACGTGAGTGGGCGTTATCGTAGTATAAGCGTAATAGAATGGAATCCTTCGCTTTCGTAAGCTAAGAGCCACCATGCCTTTACTGTTACAATGTTGCCAGATGTCCGAAGCTCGGAGATGTGCTCAATCGTATTCTGACTACCTGTTAAGACATGCAAGAGCGGACACAGCATTGTCTATTCTCCTAGAGGCCGCAACTCCACTACATTTAGTGTTAGCCGACCGTTCACTCTTCTCCATCTCTTCATTGTCGTGCCTCGCCGGGCACTTCGATAGCTACGCCTCGTACGCGGGTTGCATCTAATTGGCATCTTCTTCCGCATTACGCTCTCGTTTCTCGCGCACTTCTCCGCCGCAAAGAGCAGAGTGCCATGGACACCATTGCTGCACCAGTGTTCAGCGACGTGTGCATATACAATCATTCTATTTCTTTGTCCAGATATGTATTCCTAGTCTTCAGCTCAGTATTTATCGTCCGGGTAATGTTCATTTACTTACGAGACGCCTCTCAGAACACCGGCCGTTGGATACTCCCATTGAGTACGTGATCCCACCTCCCAGACATAAGGTAGCTCTTCGTCTGTGAGGGGCAATCGAACTTTTGGGTGGCATGCGACCCATTGCTCGAAGCAATTCCGATGCAAGCCTGTCTGGCACTGTCTACAGATCAAGTCTGCTTCAGTCCATGGAGCGCGGCCGCAGATATCTGGGCAAACACAATGAATAACAATAGGATGCACGTCAGAACCCTGTAGCCGCACGCCAATCTGGCTGGTTTGTTTGGATGCCATGGCGAGGTTATGAAATGTAAAGTGCTACTTCATAGGACGATGCAAGCGCCCCTTCATATACTCGGTCTGTTCCATACATAGCATCAAGTGCGTTGTATGCCTTGCGCCGTGTCTCGGACCCACACCATGATGCCGTTCCGCTGAGGGTGCGTATAACGCGCTTGAAAGTCTCCTGCATTTGTAGTCAACGTGGACCGTAGGCGCGTCTTGGCGATGTCGAGAGGAGGTGTAAGTGCTGTTGCCGGATATCGGGTTTGAACGCGCTCTGGATCACGTGGTCTATGGAGATGCAAATGTCACAACGCCATGTCCGCGTCGCCCTGTCCGTTCCTCCCGCATCTCTACACCTCTACGAACACATCCACTACGAACACATCCACTACGAACACATCCACTAGCATCGACAGCATCGTATATATCGCATCACGACGCTACAGCAATACGCCTCATGCCACAGACACTAGGCAAGCGAAAGCGCTCCGCCTCCGAAACCAGCCTGACCGCGCGCGAGTCCACTCCTCTCACAAGCGACAATCTCGCACTATTAGACGCTGCGACGCCAGCGCAGAAGAAGCAGAAGGAGCAGAGTAGCAGCAGAGAGGAGACGGAAAGCGTACAAACGGCGATGAGTGTAGATTCTTCGTCACGGCTGCGCTACTGCAACATCCGGATCGATAGAGCTGGCGAGGAATACTGGCCGCGTTGTTTAAAGGATGTGATATCTACATTGCTTACACCACGGTCTGGTCCACCGTCGCCGAGTGCTTCGCATGTGGTCGCTGCGCAGAGAGAAGCAGCACTTGGTAGCGAGGGTAATGGTGTACAATTGCTCCAGGAGTGGCTGTTTCTTCCACATTATCTTCGCACGATAGAGTATCGCCAGCAATATCCACTGCTTCAGATATGCAGTCCCGCCGTACTACACAAGGCCTACCTGCCACTAGTGAACTCTACTATCGAACCGAGCGTGGCAGCTGTGCTTAAACTGTCACCAGAAGAGGCGCGACCGGATACGTTGGTTGGCTTCGCGATGCGTGAGGTGGTTGCAGACGGACGACAACTGCGGATAGAGCCAGCGCTAAGTGAGAGTCAAGAGGCCACTGCGACTAGCTCCAGACTCTGCAAAGATATGGAGTGTCCGTTTCTTAGTGTGCAGTGGAAGAGTCAGCGCAAAGGCGGCAATCACCACCAAGCACGGTGTCAAGGTGCTCGTGATGGAGCTACAATCGTGAGCTACAACTATCACCTGTCGACGATAGCGAAGCTGGAAACGACTGTGGAAGACACCTGCCATTTCTCCGCTACCTGCGACATGGATAGCCTCGCTTTCTATGTCCACTGGCGCCATCAAGCAGATAATGGCTTGGTAACCTTTGAGATGGACGAAGTGCTGTTCTGCCGGCTTCGTGACTACAACCAGGTAGTCAAAGCAAGGCATTTCGTGCGCAATCTACTGGACTACGCTATGGAGAAGCGACTGCCACGAGCTCGTCGTGTTTTAGACGAGCTGCAAGGTAGCAAAGTGCCACTGCCGAAGCCTTCTGCTTCACTAGCCGGTCGTTCCTTTGCGCCTGCGCCTACGCCGTCCAGCATGGTATCGAACAGCGAGCCAGCTTCACCGCAGTCCTTGCAAGGCACGAAACGTCCACGCCTCGACAATAGCCAGCGAGAGGAGGAGGAGGTGGTGGTGGTGGATGTACAGCTGCCATAGATAACGTAGATATTGAGCAATTTATGTCCTGATTATGTTTGTTTCATACTCTGATTAGAGCAGTTTGTCATACTAACTGTCATACAAAACTGCTCGCCAAGTTGAATGTGTTTTTCACTTCACTTCCGTGGCGAACAGAAACTTCGAGTGTCGGATCGAGCTGGAGGAGTGTGATTGAATGTTCGTCTCCTAACGGTGAAGGTGCGTTCATTTTGGGAAAGAAAATTGTCGATTTGTTGAAGGCGAGCTTTCGCAGAGGAAACACAAACGCATTGAAAGCTGACATATAGCGCGAAGACCAACAGATCTGAAATCGGCGCCAGTCCGTACGAAGCATTATGGCGACCACTCTGGGAACCTGCTGCGTTTCTCTCCTACCAATTATTTGGCTATACTCAGATGGCCAAAGAAGTCGAATGACCAGCATGTTTCAGGCTCTCTTTCCCTAAAGCTATACTATATAGAGAAAGTATTACAAGTCGTTACGGATCACTCGATTCCTGAAGTTCGACCTTCCTACGCTACGCTATTATATCGCGTTCGTAAGTATACGGAATCGTAGGCTGTCCGTTTTCGATATCCTGAATTCCTACTTCCGGTTTTCTGAAATCGTAATTCTTCCTCTTCCGCGATTCGGAGCTCCTCGCTGCCTTTATCTTGCGCTTGTCCCGGGCTCAGCTCCGCTTGATCTGGTATTATGAGACGTCTTGCCTTTTTGTTCTCAAGTGATGCAAACCGCAATTGTTCTTGGGTGGAGCGGAGGAAGCTGCTGACATGGTGCTTCCATAGCACGGAGACACCGCGTATAGTGCCTCCTACCCCCCTGCCTTCTGCAGCTGTTTTCTGGTGGGCACTGGGCAGTCAGTAGACAAGTGGAGACTTCGGAGACCTTTCCAAAGCATCAGAGTCAATCTACCGGAGCTCATGTGAGGGCAGCATGGCGAGCGTGCACTGCAAGGCAATGTGTGAAAGGCGAACGGTATGCTTTTTGAGGCTCCTCACCATCTACATCGTAACTCTAGTATCTTACATTGCGCAATGCAGCTCGTCGCGTATTCCGTGTCTGCTGATATCATTCCACACCGTTCCCGTCACTGTCGTAATTCATGAGAAGTATCACTTCAAATTCGTCCCGAGAGCCCTTTTAATCAAATCTTGAAATGCTTGTCGGTCGTAGGCTTGCCATCCTTCTTTCCCCTGCCACCAAAGCCCCAACGAATCTGGTTGGGCATGTTAACATGGATCTTCAGATCATCGGCCCACCTGAACACCAGGCCAGGATTCTTCTGGAAGGCACGTCCGACAATAACAAGATCGAGCCCTTCCTTTTCGAGAAGCTCATTCGCAAGCTCGGCAGTATCGATGCTTCCAACAGACCCGACAGCCATCTTATCTCCGACAGCTTTCTTGGCCTTGATCGCAAAAGGTGCCTGGTATGCTGGCTTAGCATGTGGGTGCTGCCTTGGGTGATTACCACCAGATGAGACATCAAGCAAGTCCACACCACGCTCTGCAAGCAGCGGAGCGAGTCTAGCAGTATCATCAGCTGTCCATGACTCTGGGATATCTTTTTGCTCCTCCAGCCAGTCGGTTGCCGAGATGCGCAAGAATAGAGGCATATCCTCTGGGATGGTGGCGCGGGTCTCCTCAACGAGCTCGAGTGTAAGTCGAGTTCTGTTCTCGAAGCTGCCACCATACTTGTCTGTTCTCGTATTGCTCACAGGGCTGAGGAATGAGTGTAAGAGGTACCCATGGGCGTTATGGATCTCAATGGCATCGAAGCCAGCCTTGAGCGCACGCTTGACGGCATCGTTGAAATCCTTTTTGAACTCAGCAATTTCATCCAGCGTCATCTCTCTTGGCTGGGCATGCTTCTCGTTCCAGGCAATCGCGGACGGTGCAATGACATCATCTGGCCAGCCGTTCTTGTCTTTTCCAGCAATGTCTCCTGCACTCAACCATGGCGCAACCGTGCTGGCTTTGCGTCCAGCATGGGCGAGCTGAACCATGATCTTCTGGTTCTGCGAATGAACAAACTCGACAACCTTCTTCATCGGTTCGATCTGAGAGTCTTTCCAAAGTCCAACGTCTTCTGGCGTGATGCGACCTCTGGCCTGGACTCCAGTTGCCTCAACGCAAGCCAAACCTGTGCCGCGTGACCTAGAAGTGGAAATGCCAGGTTAGACGCCGTCTCTCGCGTGAAAAGAGGAGGAAGGAGATGTTCTGCTTACACAATGCCACCAAGATGAGCCATGTGCCACTGCCACAACAGTTAGCTTGAGATTGTGATGTGAAAGAGCTTGAGCTTTCACTTACCGGTGTCATGTGGCCGTCCTGGGCGGAATATTGGCACAACGGACTCAGCATGATGCGGTTCTGGAGCGTCTGTGAAGTGTCAATCCAACGTCACTTGACAGTATTATGTCGACCTTACCAGACCACGAAGCTTGAGTGGCTTGAACAGCTTGGGCACATCTTCCCCCTCGCCGACAATTGCTGTTCCAGCGGGTGGATTTTGGAGCGGAGTGAAGAATGAGACGCCTGGTGCGGCATGGTTGACGAGATCGTCAGCCTGTTGTGGTGCCTTATCGGTGGTGTTGTGGTGTGAAGTCGACATGGTGGTTGTTGCTGGCGACTAGCAGGTGAAGTGGAAGGTCGATTGGATTTTCGAGGACGAAGGAAGGCGACCAACTTATACTGAAGGCGGACGAGGGACGGGTCATCGCACCAGTGAGGTTGCAAGTCAATACCTACCTCATGTACATTACCCATGTACTTTAGCTTCTGATGATTTCTAAGACGGCAATCTCTCGGCTTGTCTCGCCTATGGCGTCATCGCACCGTTCACGACAAAAATTGCACGCAGCAGCACCTCAGTCTTGTATACATGTAGGAGGTAAGGTAGTGCTTACCCGGCCACAGTAGGTAGCACATGTAGGTAGATTGGTAGATAAGGCACCTACAGTATCTACCTACCTTAGGTGGTACCTGTAGTCACCCCAGAGTTCTCCCCGAGATTCAGTGGTGTGGTCATCGTAGCACTACAGCAACTGAATGATACATGTATTGGTGCTGCACACGTACCTCCTACAGCCCAGACTGGTCCCTGCGCACGATGACGAGCAATTCTCCCGTATGCTGCCAGTCTATAAGAGCCCAGGACGTATGAGTGGAACTCTTAGAGTCTTCCAGAGGCGATCGACTGAGCTCGACGATTCTTCCGATGTTGAGGCGGAAGGTGTATTCGGACTTCGCTGCGATCTCCTCTCGTATCAGGTGCGCAGCGGAGATGTCAATCATGACTACCCATAATGTATGTGTCGTAACATATTAAGTTCGTGGTCTGGGCAGCCTTCTTCGCCCGATGCTTTTGGTGCAGCTCACAGAATTCCTGGTGTACGCATTGTAGCCTTGTGCGAGACGAGGAGACCCCATCTTCAGTGCGTCAACGTCGTCTAGATCATTGCTACAGCCTATCTGCAACTTAGCTTTTGTGTCCTTACCACAGTCTCAAAGTAATCCTGTCAGGGGCGGCTCTTCACGCATCGAGCCATTCCAGACTTGGGCGTAGAGAAGCGACAGTGCAAGTCATCAGCCGAACTCCAAGCGTAACCTCCTGCACGCAAAGGATAGTCCACGGAAGTATATACTTCGCATTGCTTGCAGGACATCTTTATCGGAAGTGAATCGCGTTGGACTCCGTCGACGCCGAGTCCTGTCGTTACAGAGGACAGTCTCCATGCGCGCGCCATTGCCCCACGCATACGAGAGTGCATCATATGTGTCGCGCGGCCGCTGGCCAGAGGTTACAGTCATGACTCCGCCGAAGTAATGGCGTCTGTCTTGCCTCCAGCGTATGCTATTCTTTCTGTCTCGAAGGTGCTCATAGGAGGTAGTGGAAGTCCTGAACGCCTTGTCCGGAGAGCGTGCGGCTCGTGTGTCGCCCAGCGCTTATGGTTCATCGTGATCTCGACGTAGCAGACGGAAACTGCACTGGCGCACTGATTCGAAGGAGAACATTCTCAAGAGTGATGCTTGAACGTGAACAGCCCGACGTGCTAAGTCCACCCATGCCTCCCACGGGGCCCGCCGTCACCTACCCGCCGATGCATGGCGGAAGTAGTGGTGGTATCCATCTGCCACAGCCTCGAAGCGAGGAGTTCAACCTCCGACCATATGTTCTCGACCCATTCCCGTCGACACATGGCAAGCACGGATGGATCGACTATCAGAGAGGAGTTGTGACGCTCATGCTTGAGATACTCCTTTCGACCTCCCTGCTTGGCAGTCGATCCGGAAGACGTTCCACTTCCACTGCGGCTTCAGGTCCAGTCTGACAACGGACCGATGTTCGATTTCATGGATACCGTACTTAAGCTCCCAGTCATTACCTATCACGATACTAGGTACTATCAAATTTTCAATCGCTGACCACGCCACTGGAGGCGAGCTTAGAGTTCGTACATGTGTGTACGTGCATAGCTGTTCTACGGGACCCGGTAAAAGGTAAAAGCGTCTTACCAACAGAGAGGCTAGTCAAAGTAGGTATCCATTGACATTTCAGCTGTTCGCTCTGCGAAGACAGTCAATCGCTCTGCGTACACAACCGAATATGCCGGAGCATAGTATGTGAGCGGTGGCCACCTCCAATTGCCGCGAGCCTTGAGAGTGCAAGATCGAGCACCAATACTTGCCGCGCAGCGCCTACAGCATCCCGAATATCCACCTACCTGCTGGACCTCGAACGTCTCCTTCCGCTCGCTACCTACACGTCACGTCTCGCTGCATACCTTACGTAGCTTTTGCTGCTCGCGCTCCCACCATGAAGCTCTTCACTCGCGCAAAGACAGCGCCGTCAACATATCCACGAGTCGTATTCCATGGCATACGATTCGGCCAGCTGCTCGCCAGCTCAGTCGTAGGAGGGATCATGTCATATTTCATATACCAACTCACACATGATCGATGGAGCACACCATGGACATTCATATGGGTATGCCTGAACTTGAGTTGGAAGAGTGGGGCTCTATGGACAAATGCTGATGATGGTACTCAGTTGACAACTGCTTCACTATTCTCCATCGCTGCGCTTTTGGTCACAATCATCCTTCACTGTTGTGTAGGCTTGACCTCGCGCCTGAACCTAGCCGTGAATGGCTTCCTCTTGGTACTATGGGCAGTGAGCTGGAGCCTTTTGACATGGTTCATGAGTCCCACGCTGGCCAATATGTGCGATGTCGAGCACTGGCATGAAGATACCGGCATCGTGATATGTCGGATATATAAGGCGCTCTTCGCATTCACGCTGCTCGGGCTGTGAGTACATGCCGCTTATCGTTTTCGAACCTTCCTGACCAAACGTTACAGTGTCTCTACAATCGCTGCCTTTGTTCTCGATATCTACGTGTACAGGATGAGCATCTCACGCGGCATTTATAAGCTCCACGATCTAGATCACACGGATGGATCACACGCTGCAACTAGGTCATACACAGAGATGGAACAGCGTCGGAAGAGTGAGGCTTGGGAAATGCCACGAACCTCATGGGAATTACCACGAACCTCAATGAGCCCATATGGTGAGCAGGCAGACCCAGGGCCGGCTTCGCACGGCTATGCTCTGCCCGAGGCTCAATTCAAATACGATACTGGATACAGCAATGGGGGCCATCACATGCAGCCCTAGAGATGGAAATATTGGGTGACAGATGTTGATCTGACGAATCTTCTTACATTCGGCATGAGTTTTAGCGCTGGGCGTTGGGTGGAAATGTTCAATCATGATATAATAGCAGCAGCAAAGTGATGTTCTGATCACGCCTTGCGACGGCTTCGGGGATTACACTACATGTATCTGCTCACTTGGTCATTGTGATCACATGGCACGCTTACTCTAGGCATTGTTTGCCAGCAGCCACGAACAATGCTCCTTCATCAATCGCAAGCGAACAGCAACTTGCAAGCCTGGATGTCCGTAATGAGCTATCGTATCGCCAACTCTGCTGGTGTATATTATCAATTTTGTCTTGGGGCTGTGCAATACCTATTTATATCGTCTCGCTTAATAGAGTGCCTACAGGTATTGTAGCGCCTACCTGTAAGTTGCCTAAGTGCCATCCCTTGTGATCGCCGAGGGTTCAATTTCTCGACCTTTTTCCATGCTCCATCTTTTTCTTGTCACCCCATCGCAAGCCAGGGCTCTCCTGAGCGCACGACACCACCGTCATCTCGCATCTGCACCCTACCTAGGTACAGTATCTCCTTGAAGGAGTTTGCAAAAGGGCGCAGGCTCCGATCGGGAGAAATGGCAGTACTACTACATGTACCTACTAGTACGACTATTCTTGAGTCTTGGCTGGCCAACGCAAACATACCTATTACCTACCTCCTACATGAAGCTCAGGTATCTAACAGAAGCATCTAACGCTCGCAGCTCTAGTGACTGGCCAACGAACACACTTGTGCTCACACCCTGGTCATGACAAGCACGATACGCCGAAGCAAAGCGTGATCCACTTCCTCCAGCACACGAGCACAGGCTCACAGCGGATGCCATTGCCGCGTCGCGGATACCCTTCAGCCGCGGCCGCCGCCACCAGAAAAGTTTCAGGCACTATGCAGATATACCATCGCACAGCATGTGGGAAGGACAACCACCCAAGAACCCAGCCGCTCAAGATGTCTAGTGTCTAGGAACACTACACGATTGTCGTGACGACGCTACGCAGCGTACGCTGTGTATCCGCGCCCAAGCCACCGACCGTACTTATGTATTGAAACGCTACGCACCCTTGACACGCATTAGTCTTGACTGGAGCTCTGCATGAACCCGCTTGGCCATGCCACTTTCGGATGTCCCAGGCACAAACAAGTTAAACAACGAAAGAATTTATCTGTTACAGCTGGCCTATGTAGACGCCTCTGTGGGCGCGATTCCATATTGATGGCGGAAATTCGGCGGTGCGCACTCTCTAAAGGGACGAACAGCCCATCACCGCGCTCCTGGGAATCCTGCCTATTCGTTCTTGCACCACTCGTTTGCAGACAGTATTCCTTCATCACACTCTTTTGCGTTGTTGATTCATTGGTTGCTAGGTCGATCCCTTACTGTGCACTCGACCGTTCCACTCTTGTGCTTGGCCGTCTTGGGCGCGTCAGTGACAAGGATACCACATAATCCCCACCACCAGCCTTCTACTTCTACGGACCCCCTTCTGGCTCCCCGGGCCAAAATAACAAGGCTGGAGTACACTCTTCGAGAAGACTATCTTTCGACAGCTCTCTTTCTCTCTTTCTCTCGCTCTTCGAAAGTGGCTCGTCTCCCAGTCGTTTCCCTCCAATACCACAACCACCAGGCAAGAATACACCTGGGCGTTAATCCAAGGGCATCTACTTCACCGACAAGGATTCTCACATCACGTACAACGACTACTAAAGCTACTCGTTCGTCCACAGAAGCCTCTGCTCCTGCGCGAATCTTATCCTTCCGGCTCAATCTGAAACTTCAATCTCAACGGTCACTTCCCCAATCCAATCAACATCGTTACTGGTTGACCTCACCTCGTCGATCAGCGCAGCAGCAACTTCATACACGACTTCAGTAGCTGGATCTCTGGTAATCACAGCCTCAGAGTTGCTTATGGGGATCATAATCTCCACACCCGATAGTCCGATGGCTACGCCCTCCAGCTGCGAGAGCCTTTGCTCGTCACTCTCGTTCACACAGCTTGGCTTGCCCGTGGCGCCAGTTTCTTGTGTATCGTATGCGGCCAACGAGACAATCACCATTACTGGCGGCCAAGCAGATGTGGGATGTGGTTCAACAGTCCAACCTAGCGTTGACTTATGCCGAGTCGTATTAAATGTCGAGACCAGTCAGGCTTCCGAGACATATATGGAAGTTTGGCTACCAGAGAATGACGAGTGGAATGGTCGTACGATGAACACCGATAATGGTGGTGTCAACGGATGCGTCCACTATGTTGACATGAACTACGTCGTTGGTCGTGGCTTTGCTGCTATCGGTGATAATGCGGGCCACAATGGTTCGTCCTTCGATGGATCCTGGTTCGCAAGCGACAACGAAGTCATTATCGATTGGGTTTACCGCGCTCGTCACTCTGCTGTGGTTGCTGGCAAAGAAGTGGTCAGCCAATTTTACGCCCAGCAACCCGACTATTCGTACTATATTGGTTGCTCTGCGGGTGGTGCTCAAGGCATGAAATCGGCGCAAATGTACCCTGATGACTTTGACGGCATCATTGCTGGCTCTTCTGCAGCCGACTTCAACCACCTTCAGGCATGGAGCGGCCGTTTTGTGCAGCTCACTGGTACCTCTGCTTCCGATGGCAGGTTTCTGACTGAAGACGACTGGATCACCGTTCAAACTGCCATCTTTGATCAATGCGACGCCAAAATCGATGGCGTCGACGATGGTATTCTCGAAGATCCCACCCTGTGCGTCTTCGATTCCTCTGTCCTCTCTTGCACCAACAACGCCACCCTTTCCGGCTGCCTTACAGACACTCAAGTCAGCACTGTCGACCAAGTCTTTACCGAGCTCTACAACACCGAAGGCGAACTCCTCTTCCCCGCCCTCCTCTACGGCTCCCAAGTGGATGCATTCCGCCTGGGCCAGCTCTCTGGCAGTGTCCAAGCCATCTCTGAAGACTGGTACAAATACGCCGTACTCGACGACGACAGTTTTAACGCGCTTGACATGGATCAGTCCGACTACGCCGCCGCCGACGCCCTGGACGCATATCACGGCAATGTCTCTATGTTCAACGGAGACCTCAGCCGCTTCCAGAACTCTGGTGGCAAGCTGATCGCATACCATGGCATGGCCGATCCTCTCGTCAGTGGCAGCAACAGTCAAAGATACTATCTCAAAGTCGCTCACACCATGGGTCTCGACCATACTGCGCTCGACAACTTTTACCGATACTTTCGCATCTCCGGGATGGCCCATTGCGGTGTTGGTGGAATTTCTGGAGCGGGCGCGTGGATGTTTGGACAAAATGGCGTTGCCAGTGTTGCAACGCATAACATCATCGACGATCTCCAAAGTTGGGTGGAAGATGGTGTTGCACCGGACACGCTTACCGGCACCAAATTCTGGTACGACACTCCATCTCTGGGAATTCAGTATGAGCGCGCTCATTGCCGTTTCCCCTATCGAAACACCTACATCGGGGGCGATTCTGCGACTCCGGGTGCTTGGAGCTGTGTTCTCATTGACAACTGGTCCGAGTGTGGGCTTGGTGCGCAGCCTCGCTTGTGTAATGTCGACGGCAGCTTCAACTAGGTAGGTAGATCGACAGTACAGAAGAGAAGGCTTTTAGCAAACATTGATAGAGACGAAAAAAAAAGTTCGACAGAGATGGATAGCAGTAATGTGATTGATGGTAGGACGTCGGATGGGATGGTCAGCAGGCTCTTGTACATAGAAAGTGTTTTCTTTCCTTTGATGAAGATATCGATAATGTTTAGAGAATACAGTACCTACCTACCTACCTTAGGTATAGACAGATATGGAAATGTGCCCGGTGGCAGACCACATTTGCTGACATAATCTTGGCATGTTTAGTGAGTGCCCAGTGCAAGTGACGTCGTTGGTGGTCTTGTGGGAGCAGGCGCGACCGAACAGAGCACACCCTCTCCCTCCTTCCTCCTCACCGTCGCGCTGTAGTTGTAAGGAAGGTAGGGTAGTCACCCGCACCTTCTGCTTCTGTTCCACTGCACTGCCTGCTCGCTCTGGCCGCAACATCGCCTTGGCGGCAGGAAGTAGGTACCTAGTGTTCACAACACGAGTAAGGTAGGCCTTGGTCACCACTGCTCACCGCACTTCACCTCACTTCACCTTACACTGCACCACCTCATCTCACATCCCGCAGTCGGGTTATCCTTCCAAAGCCCCTTGTCCCAGTACAGCACACTCACCTCTTGCACAACCACGCCACGCCACGCCACGCCGTCAGCGCCACCGCCAGCAACGTCGTCGCATCAGCAGAAATAGCGTGGTCGAGCACTTCCAGACTGCAGCGCCATCCTCGCGAGCTTGCAGCCTTTCAAACTACCTCCTACACGCACCAGCCATGTCCATGTTGCTGTGTTGATACCCGACACATGTGGATCCGCACACCTGCACCACGATCGCATCGTCTCAGCAGAGCGCGTCTTGACCGCGTCGAAGAAGACACCTGGAAAGTGCGAGCCGCACCTGTCGGAAAATAGGACATCATATGGAGAAGCTCATTCTACGAGGTGAGCCAGGACGAGAGAACTATAACAACCAGGTTGTAGTTGGACCCACGAATCGTGCCCATGCTAATCTGCCGCCTCCCTACAGGTGTCATGTGGGGCGTGAGTCAAATACCCCGGAACCCGGTTGATGGTGTCACATTGCATTGCCTTCGCTTTGCTAACTTGGCGGTAAAAACAGACTGACAAGGTTCCTGATGCGTGGTTCGACAAGATTCCTGGAGGCTTCTATAAGGCCAAAGAGCAGCAACTGGAACACGACCTGGAAAAGGAGAAGAGTAGGAATGCTGACATGAGCAAACGACGCTCGCGGCATTACAGCGAAGACGAGTACGACGACGATCGTGACTCTCACGACGACCGAGACGCTGGCTATCGATCCGAAGGTTACAGATCTAAGCGGTCGGATGCAAAGCCTCACCACAGGGCTGACGACTTCGACGAGATTAACAATCGACCGCGTCGAAAGCGTAGCAGAGCACGGCGACGCGACGATGACAAGTATGGCAAGGACGATGGCCATCACCGATCCTCGCGCAGGTCTCGAAACAGTGGGGTCGAGTATGGAAAAGGAGCGGTTCCTACAACAGAGCAAGGCCCTGCGTCTACATCGCATACCGATCCTGTAGCAGGCGCTGCAGCCATGGGCGGCGCGGCGGCAGTGGCTCAGCAGTTTCAGCATAATGGTGCTTTTGGACCTCCGCTGCCTTCGAATGGCGCCTATGGTTCTCCTCTTCCATCGAACAGCGCGTACGGCTCTCCAATGCCCTCGAATGGAGCTTATGGCTCGCCGCAGCCATTCGCAGCACAACCCAATGTGCCTGGTAGCATTAACTTTGGTGGACAAGATCCGAACCAGAACCCAGCACGGTCGACATCGACACTGCGCGGAGGCATGTCTACTGGATATGTTCCTTATGCGCACATCTATGGAGGACCGAGTCACCCACAAGCACAACCTGGCTTCCCTCCATCGCAGTCAGATGTGGGATCTGTACAGCCGAACTACATGAATCAGGTTGCTGCACCTGCGCCGAAGGTGGCACCAGTACCAGGGCACTACCAGCAGAATCCGTACGCTCAGGAAGCGGCGCCTGGCACACAGCCGGGATATATGCTTGACCCGTATTCACAGCAGAATAGACAGCATAATGGACGGTACGACGATCGGAGCAGGGGTAGTGGCTATGATTCTGATGATACCGCTCGCGAATCGCACCGAAACCGAGATCGAGGTCGAGACCGAAGACGTTCGACAAGGTCACGACGAGACCGCACACCATCTGAAGACAGCTATTCCGACGACTCGCGCGACGATCGAGACCGACGACGACGATCACGCCCTCCTCCACGAGACGAAGCACCGCCCTCAGCAGCTTCCCGAAGTAAGTCAGCAGCGAAAGGTGCTCTCGATACCTCCCAGCGAGGACTAGGGTACAGCGCGATCGGTGCACTCGCTGGCGGACTCATCGGTAGCGAATTTGGGAAGGGACCCATACCACGAGTGGTGGCGACGGCAGTAGGAGCATTAGCAGCTAACGTTCTACAAGCTAGGGAGAGGTATGTTGATCATCGTGCATCATCACAGCATCATCACAATCAGCATCGTCATAGTCACACGCACGAGAAAAGCGAGAACAAAAAGCCACCGCCACAACCTTCGAATTCGAGGTAAGAACAGTACTCGATGAGATGGTGTGGTCGGAATGAAGAGAATGAGAGTGGATGAGCCACGACTTTGCGGAGAGACGGGCGGGTCATCCAAAGCTGCGCTCTGCCATGATCCCAATCACATCTATCGCAACCCGTAGAAATGCGAAGCGCATGCTCGTTTTGCATGCGGAATGAATCGAGAGTATAAGGCTGACACCATATGTGATGTAGACGCAAAGAAGAGAATCGCGAGAAGGAGTACCACCTTAGAAAGGCGGGCTATTATTCGAATTAGGAGGTAAGGACTCCACCAGGTCGTCCTTTGCGTCGACATCTGCTGACGCTGTACACAGACCGAACCACAGCCACATTTACATCTCAGCAACAGCGTATCAAGCCTCACCAAGCGAGACAAAATACAGGGCCCCTTGTCCCCTTAATGGACGACTTCCACCGAATCAAGCTTGGTGCCATAACCCGGGCGAGTGATCATAATGCTTTCTACTAGCCTCCATCAACAAAATCTGCCTCTGTGCCTCTGGCGACCTAGTGAATGAGGATACTTAGTTGGGAACTCCATAATTTCTGGATACCTAGCCTTCATCTGAGACGATCGTTTGGTCGGTCCAACAGTCCTCCAATCCATTGATCCATCCATGAATCAATCAGTGGCCACTACTCGGCTTCTTCATCAGTTTCTCTGCCCTTTCGATCCACTCTTCCGCGACACTCTTGATGTCCTTCTTCAATTCTCTCGCCACCAGTTCTGCAACCTTGTGGAAGCGCTCTTCCAGATGGTCTTTCGTTTCGTTCTTCTGACTTCTACCCACAATACACGTGTTCCTCGTACTGGGTATCCTCAAAACATCACTTTCCGTCTCAAACCCCATTTCTTCTGCCAGACTATTGACATATGAACATAGCGTCGAATATGCAGAGGCCATCTTCTTCTGCACCAGAGTCTTCTTTAGAGAACCAGTCTCAGCGGCTTGTGTGAGAGTGATGTCGGTGTTCCGCTGAGGCTTTTCTGCTCCCGCTACAGTATTTTCTTCGTCGTCATCTCCTGCCGCTCCTCCTCCTCCCCCTCCTCCTGCTGCAGCTGCTACTGACGATGGTCGTTGTTGTTGTTGTTGAGGTAATCTTTCTTCTTCGACAACAGCCAGAGAAGAATCCCCTTTTTCATCATCATCGTCGTCGTCGTCATCATCATCATTGCAGTAGTGAAGATTATGATTCATATTATTACTATCACTACCTGTATTGTTTTTGTTCGTCGTCACCATTGTCCTCTTAATCATCACCTTCTTCTCCCCTCGTTTCGCAGCTACTTGTACTTCTGCTCGTCGTCGCGCCGTGCAAGTAGATGTAGCTTCCGGCGCGCGAAATCTCGCTCCGCTCAAGTCGTGAGAACAACAGGGGATTGCGATGAAGGAGGATTCATTCAGATATGCTAGGAGTGGAGTCCATGCGGTGAGTTCGTCGGCGTGGTTGGAGATGATGAATTTTCCTCGTCCTCCTCCTCCTCCTCCTCCTCCGTTGGGGGATTGGGGTTGGGGTTGGGGTTGGGTTTGGGTCGCTTTCGTGGGGTTGTGATGATGGGGATGAGAAGATACCGGGATGCCAGTGGGGGTTTTTACTGTTTTTGTTGTCTTGAGTATTACTACTAGGATCGAGTATTTCATCATCGGTATTGTCAATGTTGTTGTTGTTGTTGTTGTTGTTGTTATCAGCTTGCTGCTGCTGCTGCTGTTGCTGGTAGACAGATTGAAAGATTATAGGAACGAGAATTTGTTGGTGAAGTTGAGATTGGATGTGCGGGGGAAAAATTGTCCAGGTCTTGCGTTGACGCGCATCGAATCCGGAACCCTGGTAGCCTTCCGAGAGGAGGATATATGTGAGAAGACCGTTTCCGCAGCCAATGTCGACGAAGCCTGGGAATGGCGGTAAGTTTGGTGAGTTGCTGCTGCTGGTTTCCTGTGTGTGTGGTGGTGGTGGTGGTGGAGCAGCGTACATGTCTCTCCAGAGCTCGATGAGAAAAGCTGCGATTGCAATGTCTTCGAAGACATGTTTTCCAGGATCTGTAACTTCGACCCAATTCTCACTCAGATATCTCCCATATGTAGTTTTCAAGCGTGTATATGTGTCTTGATAGCGCTTTTGAGGGATGAGTTGGTCGTGATGGACTCGTTTTTCGTAGCCTGTCAATTGCCCTTGGCCGTGCTTGTGGATGGTTTGAAGGAGCTTGAGAGCTGTGCGTTCGAGTTTGGTGGATATTTGCTCGTTGGGGAAGAGGCGATAGAGGAGTGTGAGTGTGCCCGGTGACATCTCCGGTTCGTCCAGCGTGGGTGTGCCAGGAGTGGTCGATGAATTGCTCTGCCATGTGTGCAGGAACGCAAGCTGCGAGACGGTCGGATGATAGAACGGCATATCTTCAAGCTTGAGGACATGTGGAATATAGAGGACGAGCGTTCGTTCTAGAGTCTGATTGCCATCGCAGCTGTACTGCCGGAAGATGTGGCACGTCTGTACGAGGGGTTTGTCGAGTTGAGGATTTCTCGGTATCAGCTGCCGCACGATTGTTCGCTCTAGGAGGAATTCTGGCCATGCTGCCTTTGTTGGTTGGAGATCTGTCTTGAGATGTTTGACAAGGCCTTCTCGGTAGGGATCCGCGACGTCGTCTGGGTTGAAAGAGGGATCGTTTTCGCTGTCGTAGAAGATGTCGGCTCGGAAGAGGTGACTGGAAGTGATGTTCGGATTCTTGATCAGATTCAACATGACCGTGTTGAAGGCACTTGTTGGGAACGTGCAGGGGCATTCTAGGACAGCCAGCCATAGCTCGTCCGGAAGTAGGATCGATTGCTTGATATTTGTGCTATCCTTGGGTTCGAAGGCGGGCTTCTTGGGAGGTAATGCTACAACCGTTCCGTTGATCTTTGCCATGGTCTTCTGGAGCCGTCACAGTGAAAAAATGCGTGTGAGCTTGGAGGAGTCGATGTCGATGTCGTTGTCGTGGTCGTTGTCGTTGTCTGAGACTAGTCAGAACTCTGTTCAGAGTCTGTCCAATGCCGAGCCTCGACAGAACTAGGTAAAACTACTGGATCCACGGCATGAAGTCGTGGCGAGAAATATCTGTATGAGGTACAACTACAATTTACTAACATCTAACATCTCACATCACCTTGATATATCTAGCTGAATGTGCTCAAAAGACTCTATCGCTGCCTCTTCACTGAACTTCTAGTCTCTTCACTGTGCTGAACACTGTACTGTATTGTATGTATAGCTCTTCTGTAGTGTTCGTCTATCCCAAATGCATACTGACTGTTCCATCGTCCTGCTTACGACTTCTGGTCATAATAGTGCGCCATCTGCAAGCCTGCCCTCTTGTACCCACACTTGACATAGAATCCCTCGTTTGCTTCTGAACAGTCCAAGATGGTCTTGTAGCAACCCACCTTCTCAGCCAAGTGATCTAATGCCTGGATAATCCTCAACCCTAGCTTCTTGCCCTGCTGATCCTTTGTGACCGCAATGTCCTCGATATGTCCCACAAGTCCCAGATGGTGAATACTATGAATGCCACAGTTAGCCTCACACGTGCGTCTATCTATCTGGTGCATACAGCTTTCTCCAAAGACAATGGGACGATATCACTCACAACTTCCTCTCCACAATCAATGCTCCCGTCCCCACAATATTCTTCTCCGCATCCAAAATCACCAAAATGTGATATCCACCCGCATTGGCTCGCAAAGAGCCAGCCACTGTCGCGCTTTGTACATGACTCGTACTACCCTTCATTTCATCGAATCGCTGTTCAAACTCCTCTTGAGTGATGTCTCCCACTTGGGTCAGAACTCGAAGCACATCGAGGAAGCCTTGTTCGAAATCGGTTCGTTCGAGCGGGCGGATGGAGTAGTTTTCGGGGAGAGCGGAGAGCACTTGGGGAGAAATGAGGGCCGAGGAGAAGAGGGAATTGGATGTGGATGTGGTGGATATGGAGGAGTTGCCGTTCGGAGTGGTGGACGACATGGTGGGGCGTGTTCGTGTCCTGCGTTCCTGGTGCTTGTGCTTGTGCCTGTTGTTGTAGTCGCGTTGAGAAGGTCTGTTGAAGTCCCTAGTGGGTTGGTTGTAACTTGTAGCTGAATGTCGCTCGCGCGCCGACTTGACCTATACATGTACCTCTAATGTAGTATACTCCTCGTGGGTCTGGTTTCTACTGCTGAAACGTGATAATCCTAATAGAGACGGCGGCACAGCTGTGATGTGGTGTCCCGTGTACTTTCCATCTCGAGGCATTCGCGTTCCTGCATTCGATTGCATGGGGAATTGATCGGCCCGCACCGATCCTCAAGGCGGCCCGTCCCATCTGCTACTAAAGAAGACTCTCATCCCTCAGTCCGGCGGTAATGAACCATACCTATGTATCTGAGTGTAATCTACACAACAGTCCGGCAGCATGCCTACCTCCTACTCGCACCTAGCGACGTCACGCATCTTCCACCGCATTCCTCGCCCTCTCAAGAAACTGTCAGAGCACTAACGGCCCCGTTGCTCAACACTTCAAACGTCAGTCCAGGGAAATTGTGCAACTTGCTGTTATCAATAAAGCTCTCACTTCCTGCTCCCTCAATCAACTCCTGGCCACTTTCAAGCAAGAAGAAACTGCTATCACTTGGCCCAGCACCCCAAGTCCTGTTAATCACCTTTCCCCTTCCCATTTCAGACTCGGGCCACACCCCTTGGAAAGCTTGCATGAGGTCAGGCTTGATATCATCAAAGTGGTACTCGGAATTGAACCCTTTGCTGGCTTTGGGCAAGTACATTTCCCATCTCAAGCGACGATGGCGGTTGAAAGCATAAGATCCAGGGACGTTCCCTTGGATGACGACCTTGAGCACTACGAGGCGAGGACTCGTTGAAAGCGGCGTTTGTGGAAGGTGGGCGAACTCTTCTGCTAAGGAAATCTGGTCGTTGTAAGGTCCTACCAGTATGTCCATGCCGTGGCTGAAGTAGCTCCAGAAAGTCTCACGAGTGGCTCTCTCTACTGCATCGTCTTCTGCACTTCCGGAATCAAAGTCTGTGTCGTAAGTATCTGTGCCCGTGGACGAGTAGCTCGATGGAGGTGTTGGACGCGATCTACCGTTCGATCTTGAGCTGCTCCGTGGTCTTTGGTGGGTGGTTTGTTCCGGCATTGTTTGTGGGTCCCGTTTGTGGTAGGCATCTGGCGGACCCAGCTCAGTGAGCAGATCTTGTGGCGTTGTTTGGCCTAATAGAATGTGGAACGGCGGCGCTGGAGCACGCCTGATAAGCGCGACTTGCCCAGAGCCAGTGATGTGAGCTTCTTCAATCTCCGCTGGCAGCATATCGCGAGGTTGCAAAGTGAGAGCTGATGTCCGCGGTCCGTCAGGCGTCCTCACGAACAGCATATCGCGAACTTCAGGCCAGCTGTTGCCCTCGAACACAGCCATGGAGGTTGCTGAAGAAGCCGCCTGTGAGCCTAGGAGGGACACATGGTCCTTGTCCGCTGCCCAAGCAGAGTGCTGTAAGGGAAATGTAAAAGCGACTCCCGGCCATGAAAGTGTGTATGTCCCCGTCCTCCCCGATCTTGGAGCAAGGTATTCCCCTGGATACGACGCTCCGAAGAGCTGATAGATTCGTTTAAATGTCGCAGTAGAGCCCTCCTTCACCAGCTCGCTACCCTTGTATGCCACTCGTGCCTTGTCAAAGTCCATGACTTCAATCAGCCGTAAGCGCTGGTCGCGTCCATCGAAGCGCAGCCGAAGTCCTCTCTCTGGTAGAGAGACTACAACAGGTGTCTGCAACGGCGAATGTTGTGAGATGGTCAAGTCGACCTTGGAAAAGCCCTGGGGCTCCTCTTTGATGGCGGTGAGGATTGCATGGAGGGAGGAGCCCAAGGCCATGAAGCCCAGAGAGTAGCCAGGAAGGACCGAAAGCATTTCCGCCGCCGCCGCCGCCATATTGAGAGAAGATCAAGTGAAAGGAGAATACAGGTTGAGGCGGTCGTATGGGAAAGACAGCGCAGTCATGATGCTGCGGCCACATGCCTGCCGAAGGTCATGTGGGAGCCATGCTGGAGTGGAGAAGGCGATGTGCTTTGTTATTGTTGGCGATGGTGGTGGTGGTGATGGTGGTGGTGTGAGAGAGGCGGGAGACCAGAACACGATGATCGATCACTGGCCTGTGAATGGATGTACGTGTGAGTAAGAGAGGTAGTAACGGCGGAGGTAGTATACTACATTGGTAAGGTAACTGATGAACTGCACAGATGCTCGAGTCATGACGCAGCGTCGCAGCAGCCCGCTCCGAAGCTCTGACCACTTTGCGAGCCGTGGCATTGTTTACACGCACAAACATTCGCTTGACGACCAGGATCAAGCGTCTGTCACTTGTCACACCTTCACCACCACCCGAAAGTGTCCTACCTCCACGACGCGTACAGCAAGGAGGAGGAAGCAGTGATAACATGGCATCTTTTGGCCCAGGACGAGGCTCGAGCCAGACGCGCAAAGTGCCCACGATGCGACCAGGACTGGGAGTCGGAGGCAGGCCAGGCGTCAACAGAGCAGCCACTGCCACGCCCATCATGAATGGCCGTATATCACCAGCCGACAGCATTGCATCGTCGCGGAATAGGACTCCGAAGCGCAAAGCACCGCCGGGACTGGACAGTGAGGTCGCGGAGGAGACCAACATCAATGTCGTGGTACGGTGTCGGGGGCGCAACGACAGAGAGGTCAAGGAAAACAGCGGCGTGGTGGTGTTTACCGATGGCATCAAGGGCAAGAAGGTGGAATTGTCCATGGGTCCCAATGCGCTGAGCAATAAGGCCTATCAGTTTGACAAAGTCTTTTCGCCAGCATCAGATCAGGGCATGGTGTTTGAGGAAGTCGTGGCTCCGATTCTCGATGAAGTCCTCAATGGCTTCAACTGCACCATTTTTGCCTATGGACAGACGGGAACTGGCAAGACGTACACCATGTCAGGCGATATCAGCGACACTCTGCCTGTTCCCGAGGCAGCAGGCATCATTCCTCGAGTATTACACACTCTATTCGCAAGACTTGGCGAAGACGAGGCGGAGAAGATCGAGCACAGTGTCAAGTGTTCATTTATTGAGCTGTACAATGAAGAATTACGCGATTTACTTGCTGCTGATGACCACACAAAGTTGAAAATCTTTGACGACGCCAACAAGAATGGCAGGACTACGACAATGGTGCAAGGAATGGAGGAAAGCCACATCAAAACTGCATCCAAGGGAATCAAGCTGCTGCGAGATGGGAGTCACAAAAGACAAGTTGCTGCCACCAAGTGCAACGACCTGTCTTCGCGCTCACATACCGTCTTCACTATTACTGTATATCAGAAGCGCACGTCAGATGCGGGAGAGGACTATGTCTCAGCTGGTAAGCTGAACCTAGTAGATCTGGCTGGATCCGAAAATATTCAGCGTTCTGGAGCAGAGAACAAGCGTGCTGCTGAGGCGGGTCTGATCAACAAGTCCCTGCTCACACTTGGGCGCGTCATCAATGCATTGGTGGACAAGAGCAGCCATATCCCATACCGAGAGTCCAAACTTACCCGACTCCTTCAAGATTCGCTCGGTGGCAGGACGAAGACGTGCATTATAGCAACGCTATCGCCTGCAAAGAGCAACCTGGAAGAGACAATCAGTACGCTAGACTATGCTTTCCGCGCGAAGAACATTCGCAATAAGCCGCAAGTCAATCAGATGGTGTCCAAGAAGACGTTACTTAGGGAGTTCACTTCAGAGATCGAGAAGCTTAAGTCGGAGCTTATCGCAACGAGGCAACGGAACGGTGTATACCTGACGGCAGAGGCATACGAGGATATTACAACAGAGTCAGAGTCTCGAAGGATCTTGAGCGTAGAGCAGCGAGACAAGATTGAGACGATGGAAGTCAACCTGCGTAACAAAGTCAATGAGCTGTTTCTATTGACCAGTAGTTTCCAAATGATGAAGAAAGGGAATGAAGAAACCAAAGCAATGCTCGAACAGACGAAGGGTGTGCTCGCTAAGACTGAGCTGGTCCTGGAACACACCAAATCTGTGCTGGCCGAGGAGGAACTCCTACGAAAAGCTCATGAAGAAACTGAAGAACGACTAGCTGAGGTTGGAGGCGATCTCTTGGGTACTCTGGAAACAACCACGAATCATGTTGACAAGCTACACTCCAAGCTACGAAGACGATCGGATCTGCAAGATGTGAATCGTATGAGGTGGGCAGACTCTCAAGGACAAGTTGCAACGGCTACTATGAGCGTGGAGGATCGAATTGAGAGTTTGCGCGCTCAACAAGAGAGCTTGCTCGCATCCCTATCTGGTCGGATGCAGACATTTGTGTCTGATGAAATGAAAGAACTCCGATCATCACAGGACTTGTTGCAGCAGAAGGCTGCGGCTTTTGAGGCCTCTCACGCCGAGGTAAACGCACAGACGAGCAAGTCCCGAAATGGCATGAATGAAGTGCTGCAAGAAATTGGCACTCTGCGCGAGGAAGTCAAGCAAAAGGTCGGCGCTGGCTTGGACGATCTTTCGACGGCTGGGCAACGCATCAGCGAGGGCATTGCGACAGAACTCGATGCCTTCCACGGGCAATTGCAAGACGCATATGTGAGCCTTGGTCGTGACTTCAAGGCACTATTCGAAGATCTGATCCGCCGCATGACTGAGCAACAAGCAGAAGCACAGCGTCTTCGCCAGGATATCACAGAAGCCAACGCCGGATTCGTGGAGGCCAGCCAAGCGTCACAAGACCACCTCCGACAAGCGGTAGAGAAAGAGCGCGAAGTTACATCGAGAGAACGCGAGGCTCTTCTAGTGCAGATCGGGTCACTCGTCAGCAATTCCGCGGCAGCACAAGAAGCACGCATGGCAGGTTATCTAGAAAGCGCCAATAAGCGTATCAAGACATCGGCAGACGAGTATTCAATGGCGCAGCAAACATACGGCAGTGGCATGGATGCGTGGACTAGCACTGGCCAGGGACTCATCGACTCGTCTGTTCAGGCCAGAGAGTCCATCAAGACGAAGCTCAAAGCTGACTGGACGAACGCGAACGAGAACACCATCAAGATCACCGAGACAACCAAAGCAGTGCACGGCGAGACCATCCGCATCGTTAATGGTCAGAAGGCTCAAATGGACAACCAACTCGTTGCTTTGGACGAGATCGTCTCCAGAGTGCGCTCGCAGAACGAAGAGCACCACGACGCTCACACAGCCAGCCTCGGCCAGCTTGCAAGTAATGTTCAAGATAGCTACCGCAACCTCGGCGAACACTTCGAGACCTCATACAGCCGCACACGGGCCCTCGATGTCGACATGCAAGAACGCGCCGAAGTTCTCGTGCAGACACTGCCGGAGCTGGCTGAAGAAGGTGAAATCCGACGATCACTTCGCGTCTTACGCGAAGAAAACGGTTCTGCCGCGATGGCCGAATACTCCATCACAGGCGACACTCCTGCCCGCATGCAATACACTTACCCAACAGTGCTACCACGCACAGAAAACCATGAAACCCTCCTCAATCGTATGAGAGGCATCGTACCAAGAGAGCCCCTGGCTTCGCCGCTCAAGTCGCCTAAGAAGCGTCTGTCACCAACGAAGGCACGGAATAGTCCTTCAAAGAGCAGTCCCAGCAAACCTCAGACTAGCCCCACGAAGACGACGAATGTGTTCACTGACACACCGCCGGTCTTGACCTTCTCAGTGACACCTGCTTCAGCGCCAACTTCCAGACCTCAGACTGCAAGTTCGCTGAGTAGTTTGAGTAGTCTGAGAGAACTTGATGCTAATGTGGCCCCTAACATAGGCTCTCTTGCGCCGCCAACAACAACTTTCACCATTGACGAAGAAGATGTCGATGAGGAGGGAATCATCGATGCTTCCTCGATTTGCAAGGTTTCTGGACCGAAGTTGAGAAGACATCAGACTGATAGTGCTATTGCCAAACAGGGAGAAACCAAGTTGCCCACGAAACGGAGCACCAGGATGACTGTCGCGGGAGGAGCGGGACTTCTTGGGGCTGAGAGGGAGAAGGAGAATGTCAATTTGAGCGCGAGTGTCGGTGCTGGCGGGAGGAGATTGAGAAGTAGGGGAAGTGATTGATTGGGAGCAGAGAACGGGGAGATAAAACATTGTACATTGTCGCTTGAATATATATATATCTCTCCTATCCCGTGGGAAAATCTTTACACTTGGCATTTTAGAACAACAAGCCTATCTCCCAAAGCATCACGATCGCTCAGATTCATTCATTCGTCTGTCCATCCATCTAATCAATCATCGTATTATTCGTATTCATCATCTACCTACTATGCAGGTTCCCGCAAAAGGCCATGCGTGTAATGATAGTCGCAGTGGGTGGTAGCACAGAGCAGAAAGTATCTCGTGGACCCGATGCTCTAAAAGGGGCTATCAATGGACGACTTCTCATAAGCGCCAGAAGCAAACCAGGCGAGAGGGCTGCTCATCATGTGGCCTCAACCTACATGGATGGGGTGGTGGATGTGTTGGCCAGTTTCGGGAGGGAGGCAAGGCAAATCGTGATGGCCGATGAGGTCGTCAGTTGCGCCGTCGAGTTGAACGTTGGGGAAAACTGCCGAAACCATTATGAATGGCATTCGAGGGACTGGTGGATGGATGCTAGCTGGTGAGCTAGCGCCATGGAACGCGGAAGGAATCGTTGCCTTGTTACATAAGGTATGCAGTGTACTATACAGCATACGCCCGAGCATCCGAGTCTCAAAATTGTACAAGCTAGTCATCTGATGGAGTTGTCACTGTCGACTTGGCTCATGGTTGAAGAAAGTTACATACAATTACAATAAATGTTGTGGCCGCAATCTGGTGTGGTCGTACCTGTCTTAACTCCTTCGCCCTACAACTCGCCATGGCTTATGTCTGGCGTGGCCTCGTACTTGCTCGAAATGCTCTGGATAGCCTCCTGGGACTTGGGTGGGAATACATTACCATCCTTCAATGCACTGAAAGCGAGGTCAAATCGGGCACCGAAGAACCATGCAGCACCAATCTGTCAAAAAAGCGTCAGAGTCTGTTTCGTCATATGGGTTGATTTGCTCCTTGGAGAGATTCACTTACCATGCACACACTCACGAAACTCAACGTCGCAATGACAGCGAGCACGAGGTAGAAGACATCCTTCTTCGATTCCGCCTCCTCTTGCTTCCTCTTCGCCTCTTGCGCCGAGTCAACAGCCACGGCTTGTCCAGCAACTCCCGCACTCGGCAGTGTCCTGGACGTCTGGGATGGGAAGATAGTCTCGATGAATCTCTCAATCTTTGCGCAAGCAATACTGATTTCGAGAAAGTTGGGATCGGTGGGCTTATTCTTCTTGTGAATCTTCCTCGCGAACCTTCTGAAAATGTCGCAAACCAATTGCAAGTTCTGTGTGCTCTCCATCATCAACTGACATGCGCAACCTTTGGTGATCTTGACGTTCCTGTCAAACACTGCTGGGTTCTGGAAAACGAGCTCTAATGTTGCAATAGCCATCGATTGAGGTATCGCGACGAAGTTGAAGACACTTTGCTCTTTGATACCGGCCATGTAGAATAGGCATTCGTCCGCTCTCTGCAATGCAAGGAGAACCATTTCGCTGCTGCAGTTGAGGGCCTTCTCCCGATTCTGTGGTTCGAAGAGATCGGAGAATTTGTCCACGTGCTTCGACCAGACTTCTTTGGGCCAGAAATACCTCTTGTCCTCGTGGTCTTCTCTGATGTCGCGAATGATGTTGGTCTGTTGCAAGAACTGTCCCATACTCTCCATCAACTCTGGTCTTTGCAAAAGCGCCGGGTTGGCAAGCTTGGCTTCGACGAACAGTCTCGTCAAGCCCTCTCCTACAAGTCCGGCTACGTAGTGGGCGTACAGCTCGTAGTCTTTGATGGTTTGTACCCCGTGCGCGTTGTGGTCTGCATTTTTTGCATAGTCGGCCATGCCATTGCCCATCCTTTTCGTGATGTCCTTGATAATGAGCTTGTATGCGTCCTTTTGCTTGTTGAACTCCTTGGCCACGACATCGAACTTGACCAGCAATTCTCTGTCCTTCTCGTTCGGCCCGTTCTCGTGGAACGTCCAGGCCTCGTCCTCAATGAGCTCGTCGAACTTGCGCAACAGAGGCTCCTTCTTTTCAATGGGAATAGTCATGTCGTCTTCGATGGTGTCCAGGCCGCGCAGGATCAAGTAGAAGAGACATACCGGCACGAGCAGCTCCGGATGAAGCTCCTGAATGACAACGGCAAAGGAGCGCGAGGTGAGGTTCAGGAAGCGGAAACATTCTTTCAGGTTGGGCGTTTCTTGCGACTCGTCTCGCTCGTGGACCGGGTTGTGCCACGTCTTCCATTGGACGATGGAGCGCAGTTCGGAAAGGTGGAAGAGGTAGTACGCGACTGTCTTGGCGGAAGGCATCGTGGGTTGCGGAAAGGGTGTGTCGTAAAGGGAGAGTGTGTCGTTGGAGTACAAAGTCTCGCGCGCTCGCTCGCCGGGGGAAAGACAGTAGGAGGTGACTATGGAGTGCTGACAATGCAAACGGAGGGACTTTCGGGACGGGTGATTATGCCGCGACTGGCGAGCTGAAGGTCTGCTATCTGACCATTGGCTCGTTGGTATACGTCGATGTGATGTTGCAGTAGCGAAAGTGGGAATGTAGGCTGAAAGGCGACAGTAGTAGGAGGTAGTGCCGAGCGGAGAGGCAGCCAAGTAGCATAGGGAAAATCAGGTCAGGTATGCATGGACCCTGACTACCTTGACCGCGACACAAAAATAATGGCCTGATGTTTTCCAGTTGCCGCCGGGATCTCGCTAATTACTGCCAGGTCCATCAAAAATGATAAATTAGGTAATAATGCCCATACCGTATACATACATGTATGTATGATGATGTATCGACCTCAATCATTAATGGCAATGCATGTGACATGGTGAGAATCGCATTCTTCAAGTCGTCACTCGTACCTCCTACCTCCGCGGTTCCGAAAGTCTGTGTTCTTGGCATTTACTAACAGCTTATTATATCAACTTCTGATATATATATTATATATAATTTATAGACTATCTTTGAATCTATTGCTATAGGCTAGTTCTGTATTCTTTGATTTATTATATAAGCCTTGAAAATATACTAGAGATACCTTCCTTACTATATAGTTACTAAATTTAGAATTATACTACTAAATATAACAAACTTTATCCTCTACTAATTCCTATATATCCTTACTAGAGCTAATAACACCTATTATAAATAGCTTAAGTAAGCGCTTCTTATTACTATAGAGGGTCTTAATAGGCTATAGGTCCGGAGAATTAGCCGGGGTATCCAAAAACTTAATATTTTAGGCCTTAATTAAACTAGTAATAATTCTCCTTACTTTATAATAGATACTAACGTTATCCTCTATAATAAAGACTTCCTTATAAGGGTTTAGGGCTTGTACTTTACTATAGTACTTAAATAGTAAGTCTCTATATATCTAGAAGGTATAAAATATAGAATCTAGACCCCCCTTTTTTCTATCTCTTAATATCTTCTTAACTTTAAAGTATCTTTCGGCTATAACGTATTTTCTCCGGCCCTTCCGCTATCTAGGTAGTAGAGTAGTATTATAAGTATTAATATTAGTATTAGTCTCCTAGAGAAGTATCTCTTCTAGGGTATTTTCTACTTTTAAAGCCTAGATTTACTACTTTATCTAAGAATCTATATTAGACTATACTTTAGCTAGATCTACTACTAACTTAATAGTTATATTATCTAATTTAGGCTTCTAAATAACTACTCTACGTTATAGACGAAGTTCTAAAGAAATAGCTACCTACTATATTCTTAAAAACCGGGGGTTAAAGTAGTCTAAATAGATATCTACCCCTATAGGTACTAAGATATAATTCTTGCCTCTATAACCCCTAAAATCGATTAGAGTCTCGTTATAGAAGATAAGCTCTACCTTATTACCTTTAAGAGCGAGTACTTAGTTAATATATCGTTTTCTATTATCTAAATCTAACTTAGCTAGGGTAATCTTATTTAGGGCTCTCTTTCTTCGGATTAGACGTTTATCTACTAGGTCTACTAGA